>CAKNXH010036359.1:0-10399 GCA_932178445.1 Andricus quercusramuli | reverse complement strand
AAAACCATTTTTTCACTTATGGGGTTTCTTTGGGACCCTATAAAACAGACTTATGGGATTGTGGGATAACTCAGTCAAACCTATTTTTTTTTTTAAGAAAATAAAACTTATGAATTTCGAATTTATTCAGAAAAAAAAGGATCTCTCTCCTCTCACTCCACTGGGATTCGAACACCAGATCAACTGATTTTCGGTCAGGTGCTCTTCCAATTGAGCTACAGAGAGATCAGAGAAAGATACTGTTTTTCTGATATACGCTAATTTAGCAAGGTGTTACACAATAAATATTTAAATAAGAATCTGTATTATCATCGGAGATTGTAATTATCGATCCGTTGAGAAATCCAATCACACATACTGTGAATAATGGAAATCTACAATATCGATCAAAGATAAATCCTCTAATATAGAAAAATTATTTCGTCATTACAGACTAGATGGAGATATAAATCAAAATTTATGAATTTCGAATTTATTCAGAAAAAAAGGATCTCTCACTCCACTGGGATTCGAACACCAGATCAACTGATAAGTTGATATTGAAAAATTATTTCGTCATTACAGACTAGATGGAGATATAAATCAAAATTTATGAATTTCGAATTTATTCAGAAAAAAAGGATCTCTCTCCTCTCACTCCACTTGGATTCGAACACCAGATCAACTGATCAGTTGATCTGGTGTTCGATAATTACAATCTCCGATGATGATACAGATTCCTATTTGAAAATAAAACTTTCCAGAACCATGTGCAAAATTCAAGGACTTTTCCAGGTTTTCAAGGAATTCCAGGACGCTAGACACCCCTTAACTGAATATAGGGTAATTTAGAGTGCAAATATAATTATATTTATGAAAATCTTACATAATACTTAAAAGATCCCTTTATTTCCGAAAAGCTCCCTATTCCAAAGATGTAAGCTTTTGAGTTATTTTAGAACCCATAAGGGCAATTTCGCCCTACTGTAAGAAATAAAATTAAGGAGGATGAAAACATCCTGATTTACGATTGGTCGAAAATCCCGGCAGAATTTATAGTCGCTACTGAAAGGCTGAGTTGACGCAACTGTACATTTTCCCCTTTGCGTATGGCCTATGTGCATCACTTGAGGGGTGTTTGCAATGTCAAGGGCACTAGGGTGAAACGTGTGTTACGAGGGGAGCCACTCCCCTAAAGGCAAGGGGAGAATAGAATCCTTTCGCTATGATCGATCCACCCAGGCGACTCGACACGTCGCGTCGCCTCGGTGGATTCAGGCCAAATTACATATTGGAATCCTCACGCAATTTTGCCCCCTTGTGCAATTTTGAACCTTCTGCTCATGCATAATCAGAAATTCCAACAAAATTAAATCAGGGAAAAATATTTCACTAGGTCATGAACAAATTTCAATCAAAATCAAGTTTCATTCAAATTAGGGTCATCAGTGTGACCATCCGCCCGGACTTTGCAACATGCTGAAGTAGTAAGGTAGCGTTCGGGCTTGTTACCGGAAAGTCCGGGCTCGATTCCTACCGTCGGCATTTTTTGACAATATTTTTTTGCAGTTCAGTTCAATACTTTTAATTATTTAAGGAAATATTTTTCAAATATATCAAGGTAAATATATTTGCAAAGGCTTTTGAGAATTTTAAAGATTTTAGGGTTGTTTTAAAAATTCCAAGGAATTTTTGAGAGTTTTAAAAAATTTTCTAGGGATTTCAAAAGATTTCAAAGTATTTTAAATACCCTTAAATCTTTAAAATCCTTTGGGATACTATCAAATTATTAAAACCTATTAAAAATTTCTTGGAATCTTTTTAAATACCTTAAAATATCCTTTACAAAATTTGAAATACCTTGAAATTTTTTAAAACACCTAAAAATTCCTTCTAATTCTTTCAAGTTCACTAAAAAATGTCAAATTTTTTGAAACTTTTTAAAGCTCCTTGAAACTCCTTGGAATTTTGAAAACAATCCTAAATTCTTTAAAATCCTTTGCAAAATCTTCAAATTATTGAAATATTTTGAGAATTCATTGGAATCTTTTAAAATACCTTAAAATATTCCAAAACATTTGAAATATTTCTAAATATTTTGAAACTTTTTAAAGCCATAGAAAAATGACTTGGAATTTTTAAAAACATGTAAAATATTTCAAATCCTTTGAAATTTTTTGAAATTCCTTGATATTTTTTAAAGCTCTTGAAAATTCCTTGGAATATTTTGTGTACCCTAAAATATTTCAAATCCTTTGGATTTCCAAGAAACTTTTTAAAAATTATTAAAATTCCTTGTAATTTTTTTAAATAGCCTAAAATATTGCAAATGCCTTGAAATTTTTTGAAAGTCATTGGAACTTTTTGGAATTTTTGTCATTCCTTTTTTCTTTGAATTTTTTAAAGCTCTTGAAAATTCCTTGGGATTTAAAAGAATTATTAGGATTTTAAAAAATTCCAAGGCATTGTCAAGAGCTTTAAAAAATTACAAGGGACTTAAAAAGATTTCAAAGAATTTGAAATATTTTGGAAATTTTAAACAAACTCCAGGGGAGATTTTAAAAATCTGAGGGAATTTTCAAGAGCTTTAAAAAATTGCACGGAAATGCAAAAGATTTCAAAGGATTTGAAATATTTTGAAGATTTAAAAAAAAATTCCAAGTAATTTTTAAAAGATTTCAATAATTTGAAGAAAATCCAACAGATTTTAAAGAATTTTGAGGATTTTGAAAAATTCTAAGGAATTTCCAAGAGCTCTAATAAATTTCAAAAGATTTCAAAGGATTTAAAATATTTTGGACATTTTTTAAAAATTCCAAGGATTTGTAAATAGATTTCAATAATTTGAAGAGATTTCAAAGGATCTTGAAGAATTTTTAGGATTTTAAAAAATTCCAAGGAATTTTCAAGAAATTTAATAAATTTAAAAAGATTTTAAAGGATTTGAAATATTTTGGATGTTTTTTAAAAATTCGAAGGAATTTTCAAGAGCTTTAATAAATTTCAAAAGATTTCAAAGGATTTCAAATACTTTGGATGTTTTTTCAAAATTCCGAAGAATTTTTAATATACTTCAATCAAAGGATTTTAAAGAATTTTTCGGATTTTAAAAAATTCCAAGGAATTGTCAAGAGCTTTAAAAAATTGCAAGGCATTTTAAAATATTTAAAAGAATTGGAAATATTTTAGAGATTTCAAAAAAATTCCAAGGAATATTGAAAAAATCTGAGGGAGTTTTCAATAGCTTTGAAAAATTGCACGGAATTGCAAAATATTTTGAACAAATTAAAATATTTTAGAGATTTTAAAAAACTTCCAAGGAATTGTTAATAGATTTCAATAATATGAAGGGATTCCAAAGAATTTTAAAGAGAGATTAAAAAATTTCAAGAAATTTCAAAAGATTGCAAAGTATTTGCAATATTTCAGGATATTTTGAAAGATTCCAAGGAATTTGTGATAGATTGGAAAAATTTGAAGGGATTTCAGAGGGTTTTAAAGATCTTACGTATTTAAAAAAATTCCAAGTCATTTTTCTATAACTTTAAGAAGTTTCATTCCTAGGAATTCTTAAAAGATTTCAATAATTTGAAGGTTTTCTAAAGGATTTCAAATAATTTAGGATTGTTTTGAAAATTCCAAAGAATTTTAAAGAGCTTTAAGAAATTTTAAGGTATTTCAAAAAATGTCAAAGAATCCTAAAGAATTTGAAAGATTCAAGGGTATTTTAAAAACTTTGAAATCTTTTAGAATCCCTTAAAAATGTTTTAAAACACAAAAATTCTTTGGAATTTTTAAAACAACCCTAAAATCCAACTGCAAAAAAATATTGTCAAAAAATGCCGACAGTAGGAATCGAGCCCGGACTTTCTGGTTACGAACCCGAACGCTTTCCCCTGTAAGTAATAAATCTTTGAAACAATTTGCATGAATGAATTCCAGCTCGATCTTCTTATTCATGACATTTCCGTCGTTTGAAATTCGTTCTGATCCACGAGAAATTGAGAATGGTCGATTAGCGAGGATGCAATTTGCAATTTTCTCCATCTGAAGAATGGATCTACGCGTTGGTGATCGGCCGTATCGAATCGACAATTCGTTTCCAGTATGCGATTACTTCCCAAGCCGCACCTTTCACCCTCTTTATCTTTGCGTAAAGCTCTATCGTCTTAGGAGCTTTCAATTTGAAATTAAAAAAAAAATCCAACAACTACTTGTTATCTACTTTTTATAAATTAAAGTTTAGTCACGTCTTGAGGAATGTTCAACGAATAATTTCTAGCCAATAACTTTTAATTTTGAGTATAGAAGGTCCTAAGGGATGTGAGGAGAGGTAAATGGGGAGAGGTTGGAGAAGTTAGAGGAGGAAAAACAGAGCGGAATTACTGGAAGTAAGGGCCGAAAGGTAAGAGAAGGTTGGGGAAGTGAATAAAAGGTCAAGAAAGTGAAAGAAAGGGAAGGAAGGGGATGGGAAGTAAAGGGAAGGAGGGAGAAGGGAAGTAAAGGAAAGGACGGGGAAGAGAAGACAGCGGCATAAGGGAAGTGAGAGTGAGTAGGGAAGAGAAAGTGAGGAGAGGGAATGCAGAAGAAGCGTAAGTGGAAGAAGGGTGGAGAAGTTAGAGTGGAAGTAAGAGGAGTAGGATTAGCAAGGGAAGAGTAGGTTGAGGAACTGAAGGGAGAAGAAGTAACTCCAAGGACGAAGGAGACAGTGGAGGGGCATAAGGGACGTGAGGGTGAGTATGGTAGAGGAAGTAGGATACGTAGACATGTAGAAGAAGGTTGAGGAAGTGAAAGTGAAGGGAACTAAAGGGTGTTTAATGAGAGAGAGTATAGGCAGTAGTAGGGGAAGTGAGGGGAGGGAAATTGGGAGGAGGGAGAAGTGAGAGGAGGGAGAAAGAGAACGAAAATGAGATGAAGTAAGGGTAGTAAGGGAAGAAGAGGGTTAGGAAGTGAAGAGAACGTTATTGAAGTGAACCGAAGGAAAGTAAAGGGAAGGACGGTAAAGAGAGGGGAGGAGTTCAAGGGAAGTGAGGGTGAATAGAGAAAAGGAAGTGAGGAGAGGGAAAGTAGAAGAGGTATAAGTGGAAAAAGGGTGAGGAAGTGAGATAGGAATTTAGAAGAGTTGGAGTAGCAAAAGAAGAGTTGGTTGAGGAAGTGAAGGGAGGAAGTAAAAGGAGGGACGGAGGAGAGATGGAAGAGGTTAAGTGAAGATGAAAGTAACAGAAGGGATAGTGGAGGAAGTAAGAGAAGGGAGGAAGTAAGGGGATTGTAAGTAATGGAAATTGTTGAAGGGGCAAGGGTATGAAAAATAAGGGAAGAGGTGGTAGAGGAAGTAAAGTTTTATTGGATAGGGAGAGTATGAGGACGGTAAAGTGATGGGAGGAGTATGAGGGTATTAAGGGAGAGTAGGGTAGAAAAAGCAGGGAAAGTGAGGAAGGGAAGGAAGGAGTAAGGAGTAAGCTGTGAATGGGAGGGAAAGTAGAGGAGGAATAGTATGGAATGTATTTTGACGAAAATAAGTTTGACAAGTTGAAATGAGTAATTGAGAAAATCAATGCCCGGATGACACAAAATTGTATAGGAGAACGGAAGTCGTTTCGGTTCCGGAAATAAGATCTCTGACCCAGATCTCATATACGACGAATCTGAACAGGCATTTTGCGTAAAAATCATAGGATTTCATATCAGACTTGGCCTTGAATTATTTTGGCAAAATTCCCATCCATTCGTTTTCCGATATTTGCCCAATGAGTGCACCGAATACGTAATGCGGTTCTATGTATCACAAGTGAATTCGAAATATGTTTAGCGAGTCAAAATCCCCGTTTAAATTATCTTGATACTTTGATTTATAGCTTATTTTTATTTTTTTTATTTTTTATTTATAGTGTTTATAAAATATTTTTTTAGTTTTTTTTTCTTTCATTTATAGTTCAGCCTTTAATATATCTTACAAAAATCTCATTTTTTTAGGTGAAAAAATTATTTTGTAACTTGACTTTTTAATAATCATTTTATTTCTCCTGACTTAGAATTTTATTACTATTCCCTATTCCCTTCTTTACCACTTTTTGAAGAAATCCTCTTTTTCCTTTTTTTTCAAGAACTCCTTTTTCTTGCTTTTTTTTTGCTAAAAAGCGAACTGAATTAATATAAAAACATGAGAAAATCCAACTATTCTTTAAAGCTTGAAAATTCATTTTTTTTTTTAATTGAAAAGTTTACTTCAACTATTTTGTTGAAAAATTACATATTTTGTTAAAGAATTTACAAAAATGAAAAATCAACTATTTTAATTGAAAATTTAAAAATTTGGGTAAAAATTAACTTTTCAGATGAAAATTCAACTTTTTGGCAGAAAATTCTTCTTTTTGACTTGAAAATTCAACTGTTTTGTTTAAAACTAATTTTTTTCTCGTTGGAAAATCTTTTTTTAATTAACCTTTAATTATTCCACTTTTGATTAAAAATTGATCGCTTTTAGTTGCAAATTAAACTATTTCATTAACTTTTTTGCAGGAAATTTGTCTAGTTTAAAACTTTATCAAGTTTTTTATTTAAAATTATATAAAATTTTAATAGTTTAAATATCGACTATTATATTTTTTGTCTTGATTTATTTTTTGTAAAATTGAAATATTTTTTTTTACTTAAAATTACATTTTTTTATTTATTGAAAATTCAACTACTTGGTTGCAAGTTAAACTCCATTGTCAAAAACTCTTTTTTTTCGGTTTGTTGAGGATTTATAATTTTAGTTGAAAATTCATCCATTTGGTTGAAAATTTAAATATTTTGTTAAAAACTTCGTTTTTTTTCATTAAAAATTAATTTTTTTAACTGAAAATTTAACTATTCCATTTTGGGCTAAAAATGACTGAAAGATTTAACTATGTGGTTGAAAATGCAACTGTTTTCTTTAAATTATTATTTTTTTTACTGAAAATTGACTTATTTCACTTTTGGTTAAAAATTAATCTTGATACATAGCAATTGAACTTTTTGATTGGAAAATCATTTTTCGGTTGAAAATTTAACTAATTCATGAAAATTCGTTTTTCTTGTCTTGAAAATTGATCTTTTTAGTTTAAACTTCAACTGTGTTTGAAAATTGACTTTTTTGGAAATTATTCTTCTTGTTTCTAAATTCATTTATTTTGGATAAACATTAATTTCTTTGGTTCCAAATTTAACTACTTTGTTAGAACTATTTTTTTTTTGTTAAAAATTAATTTTTTAGTTGAAAATTCGGCTTTTTGGTATAAAACTAATCTTCTTATTTATAAATTTATCTTTTTGTTTAAAAATTCATTATTTTCGGTTGAGAATTCAATTATTTTGTTCAAACTTCCTTTTTTTGGTTAAAATTTATTTTTTAAACTGAAAATTGAACTATTTCTTGTTTTGGTACACATTTTTGTTGTTGTTAAAAAGTAATTTCTTTCTATAGAAAAATAACTATTTTATTGAAAAAATTTTTGTTCATAAAAATTAATTTGTGTTTTTAAAAATTCATTTTTGAACTTAAAAATTAAGTATTTCATTTGAAGTTCGTATTTTTTGTTTAAATTCAACTCTTTTTTATTTAATATTGAAATATTAAAAATCTTTTTTGGTTGGAATATCAAATATTCAAATTTGTTGTTGAAAATTCATCTTTTTTGGTTGAAAGTTATACTACTTTGTTAAAAAAAAAGTTTTTTGGTTGAAGATTCATTACTTTGGTTGAAAATTCATCTCTATGGCTGAAAATTCAACTATTTAATTGAAAATTTCGCTTTTTTTGATTGAAAATTAATTTTCTTAACAAAAAATTTAACTATTCCATTTTTGGTTGAAAATTGAACAATTTTGTTGAAAATTCTTTTTTTTTTAGTAGAATTTGCCTTTTTTAGTTATAACATTAAACATTTAGTCTTGTTTCTTGCTTCTTGTTTGGAAACTTATATTTTTGTTATAAATTGAACGATTTCATGTTTTCGAAAATTTTTTTTTACTTGCAAATTTATTTATTTCTATGAAAATTTAACTATTTTTTCGAAAAAAATGTTTTTTGTTAAAAATTAAGTATTTCATTTAAAGTTCCTCTTTTTTGTTTAAATTCAACTGTTTTTTATTTATTTTTAAAATATTTCAAATCTTTTTTGGTTGGAATATCAAATATTTTTTTATGTATTTTGTTTAAAATTTGTCTTTTTAGTAGAAAGTGTATCCTTGTTGTTTGAAAACTTATCTTTTTGGTTGAAAATGGAACTATTTCATTTTTGTATCAAAATTTATCTCTATTAGTTGAAAGTTCTACTATTTGGTAAAAAAATAGAGAATGTCATCAAAACACGTACTTTGAATTTTTTCAGTAGTCAATAATGTTATATTTCTAAAAGTTAGAACTACGCAAGAAAAAGTGACCAGTGATTAAAATATTACATTTTTTCTCTCCAAACTAAATGACTTACTCTTTCACTTTATTTTAAAAATAAGCTATAAACTTTTATTACATAAAAAGCTGTTTTTCATTTATTAAATTTAAATTTTCGAAGAACTCGGACCCGAACAGATCGCGCACTCTGGTAGCGTAGTGGTAAGAGCATCCAACCGGCAATCGGAAGACCCGTGGTTCGATCCCAACGGGAGCGAAATAAAAAACTTTTTTTTCAGGAAATTTAAATTCTCAATTTGAAAATTCAAACCCTATCGTATCTGAAAAGACGTTCTATACATCCAACAATAGAATCCAGAAATAAAATTTTATACGAACCTGAAAATGTGAACCTTTGTCATCCAATTTTAATGAGAAGGGAATTTAATCTAACGATCTAAAAAGTTGATACGAGCAAAACGAGCTTTCTCAGGGAAAAGATAATGAATATAGCATTCCCAGTCTGAAATAATGGTCGAATTATTTGTGTACTTATCGTTACTGAGTCCTTTATTACTACTGGATTTCTTGCAATAATGAGATTAACCTCTCTTCCAAGGCAACTGGACAATCATTGGAAGTCTTTATGGCAACTGTTATTAGACTTGTTTTATGCCAGGAGAGAAGTAATTGTTGCTGAAGGATTTCAAAACAAATAGGATTTACCTTGCTTCATTTAATTTTTTCCATTTTTTAATTTAAAAGTCAATTCTATACACCCACGAAAAGATTGATTTCATCTTATTACGTATTTATTATTCATTCCCGATCAGCTTTATCTGTTTCAATGACAAACGTCCATATTTGAAATTCTATTATTAATTATTTTTGATAATTAATGTATTACATAATTTTTATTGGGGTTCAAACATTTTTTGCACAATCAAAATAAAATTTAAATTTGAAACAATTAAAAAAAAATTATTCAGCTTAACGATTCGGCTGGGTTTAAAGTATTCCTTTCTAAACTGTTAAGCTTGTCAACTTGGATTATTTTTTAATGGGAGAAGTTTGTAATTTACAATAATTTTCAATTTCAGGAATATTCATTTTGATAATTTTTAAAATGAAATTATTCAACAATTAAGGCTTTAAATTTGAGAATGTAAAATTTGAATATGGAATTATTAAATTTTTTCATAATTCAGACAAACAGAATTTTCCAACAAAGGAGGCAAATTTTCAATCCAAAGACGAATTTTTAACAAAAGAAAAGTTTTTAAAGTTAAAAAGTGGAAATATTTGGAAATTTTGTAAAATCAAACTGTTTTATTTATGACCAAATAGTTGAGAACTTTCAAGCAAAAGAGGGAATTAAAAAAAGTATTTAAAGTTGAATTATCAACCTGGAAAGTTTGATTTTTTACAGAAAAGATAATTTTTAACTGAGAATGACGAATTTTTAACAAAAAAAAGTTAATTTTGAACAAATAAAGATAAATTTTTAATTAAAAAGTTCATTTTAAAGAAAGACGAATTTTCAGTAAAGTTAATTTCAAACCAATAAAGATGAATTTTCAACAAAAAAGTTAATTTTCCACGAATGACGATGAGTTTACAACAAAAAAGTTAATTTTAAACAGACTGGATGAATTTTCAACCCAAAAAGACAAATTTTCTAAAAAACAGTTGAATTATCAACCCGAAAAAATTAATTTTTCATAAAAAGATCATTTTTAATTGATAAAGATAAATTTTCAACAAAAAGAGTTAATTTTAAACAAATAAAGATACATTTTTAACAAAAAAGTTCATTTTAAAGAAAGATGAATTTTCAATAATAAAGTTAACTTCAAACCAATAAATATGATTTTTCAACAAAAAAGTTAATTTTAAACAGAATGGATGAATTTTCAACCCAAAAAGACAAATTTTTTGAAAAACAGTTGAATTATCAACCCGAAAAAATTAATTTTCCATAAAAAGATCATTTTTAACTGATAAAGATAAATTGTCAACAAAAAAAGTTAATTTTAAACAAATGAAGATAAATTTTCAACA
>CAKNXH010036356.1:0-11728 GCA_932178445.1 Andricus quercusramuli | reverse complement strand
AAATACCAGTATTATGTTGACACTCCGTCTTTTTGGTGTGAAAGTTCATCTTTCCTATTGAAAAATCATCTTCTAGGTCAAGAGTTCAACTGCTTTGTTGGAAATTCACTTGTTAGGTTGAAAATTCATAATTTGAGCTCGAAATTCATCTCTTTGTTTGCAGATTCAACTACATGATTAAAAGTTGACCTAATTTGCTGAAAAGTCTTCTTTTGGTAACAAAATTTTTTATTTTTTCATTTGAAAATTACACTTTGCAATATCATTTTTGTGCTTCAAATAAGTCCAGGCCAAAAATCCTACAACAATCTCCTTAAACTGTTCAAAAGTGACAAAAAAAATCAGACAGTGATTATTTACATAACATAATCATAATCTTAATATATGAAAAATAATAGGAATAAAAATTTGTGTTTTAAAATAGTTCAGATATTTGAAACTATAGAACGTAAAAGAAAAGTTTTATTACTCGGTCTCCAATGAACGCTTGGCTATAGGTTTTTACTCATTTTTGTATTTACTTTAAAACTATAAATTAAAAAATAATGCAAATTTTTTCCAGGAATCTGTTCTCAATATCCTCAAAAATGCTTCTCGAAAATTGCAAGTTAAAAAATCATATCAAAGGCTCGCTATGAGTCTACAAATATTGTGATTTTATGCAACTTTCAAGATATCTCAAATTTGTTTAAAACTTTTTCCATGTATTAAAATTTGACAAAATGCATCTTTACTGAGAAGAAAACAAGTTTATAAAAGGGCAAATAAATTGACTTTGTAATTTCTTGAACAAAATCAAGAGAGTAGAAAAAGTATACGTTTTACGTGTTAAACTCCATAAGACACAAAAATTTGTTTACAAAGTACTAAAAATAATTTTATTCCAAAATAAAAAAATGCATCCCCATATCTCATGAGAAAAATTTTGTTTTTGCAACAAATTTCAATTTTAATCAATATTCAACGTTTGTCTGATATTAAAATGGTGATTTCGATTTTTTATTTGATATATTATTACGATGTCTAAACTATTTTTTATTTATACATATGTCAGTTATGTAAATGAATGTTGCATTGTAAACCAAGTGAGATGATAATAAAATCAAATGAAAAATTTCAAAAATTCCATTCAAACACATTTTTTCAAGTCTTCATTTTCAATGATACAAAATATTTACTTTAAAAAAATTGTAATTTCAATAATTTTAGCATGGAGCATATAGATTACTGATAATATATTTATTGTGTGAGTTAATACTTATATGCAAAATATTTTTCCCAATCTCTTTACAAAATATTAGATATCATATATAAGAGAGTAATTCAAAAAATTTTAAGTAAATATTTATTATAATTTCTTAGCTGGCCACGTTTTTCTCAGAGAAACCGCTTGACTGAGAGTTTATCAGAAAAATCTGAGCGGTTCGGTAGCACACTTGGCTAACGCGTGCGCTGGATTTAGGTTTTAGTACAGGTTTTATGTAGTTAGTTAGGGTTCGTCTCCCCAGCGGGAGTAATTTTTCAAAGCATTTGAGCGTGCGATCACATGTGCAAGACTGTATGCGTGCAATTGTATAAGAATAATAGTAAATTAAGTGCACTAATCATATATGAAATCATTTTTCCTTTTCAAATCGATAGACATTTAACATGATTTTTGTTGTTTGATTTATATATCGTGTATAGAAAGCATGCAGTGCATATAGAATGTGTATTATATGCAAGCATTTTGTTTTACTGTGTTACTGCCTTAATTTAGTAGCCCATTTAACACTGATTCAAATTTAGAAAGAACATTTTCAAATTAATGTGTAGAAATTTTGAAGCTATTAAAAAATTTTTGAATATAAGTATTTTGACATTAGACACCTACATCGACGTTAAAAATCAGTCAAATTAAAAATTTGTCAGAATATAAAAATACGTGATTGGATAGAATACTTATTCTACTTATTATTTTAAAGCATTGAAGAACAAAATGCCAATATAACACAGTGCGAATATTTTCAACAAGCTAACAAAATTTAAAAAAGCGACCATTTACAAAAAAAAACTAACCAAAATTTGTATCTTCATGTAGCTTGAAATAAGCATTGAATTAAATAAATGTATTAAAAGGCGGTTTTGAAATATGGTCAGGAGTAGATAGTGAATCACACGGTAGTCAAGGGATCGGTTTTATTATGAATGAAAAAGCAAGACAGGATTTCAGATATCATGGTTTTGTATATCCAGATTGTTGTGGGCCAGAATGAAGGTAGGAGGCAGAAGATAATTCATCATAGCGTGCTGCGCCTGATACGGAAAGGGTGCTAGGTAATTTTACTTATACTTGATTTGGACATAAAATGATCTACATGTGCACGTGGCGTAAAGGAAATAGCCACAGGATAATTGACTTCCTTATTGCGGATGGAGGACTAAGAGAACTAGTAAAAGATACAAGAGTCATGAGTGGTTCTGAATGCAATACCGATCATCACCTTCTAGTCTCCAAAATAAGCTTAGGTCAGGGATAAAGAGAAAGAAGAACCAAAAAATGAAACAAACGCGCATCAAGATTGAAAATTTAAACGAACCGGAAGTACGAATAGATTTTCAGAATAAGATAAACGAACGCATAGATCAGGCAACTTGAACGGCGCTTATAAGCAATAAAGATATAGAAGGTGCATGGACTATATTACCCTATATCATTATTAGAACTGGGACCGAAGTGTGTGGTATGGCGGTTTTAAGAAGAATTTCTGATGATGCATGGTGGAATGGTGAAACTGATGCATTCCGACAAAAAAGAAAGAAGCGTACAAGAGAACTTTGAACATCACAGGTCTTAGCGATGAGGAGAGAAAGAGACTTGAAAATGATTACAGACACGAAAGGAGGAAAGTTAAACGACTAGTCATGGAAAGCAAAGATAAAATCAAAACAGGAGAAGAGAAGAAAATACAAAACGACTTTGAGGATAGCATGAAATTATTATTTAAAGTAATGAAGGGAAGTGAAATTACAGAGTACATACCTCACAGATTGTGCGAATTGATAAACTTATGTATCGAGATGGGATAAGTCCCAGACGATTGGAGAATATCGATTATTATCGTACCAATATACGAAAGGAAGGGAGATAAAAGAAACTGCAATAATTACAGAGGTATGAGCTTATTAAGTACTGTAAGTAAAATATAATCGACAATACTTATCCGCACGGTAATAAATATAACAGATGGAAAGATATGGGAAGTCCAAAGTGAATTTATGCCAGGAAGATCATGTACGGATCAAATATTTAGCTTACGACAGATCACAGAAAAACGTTTGAGAGTAGTAAAGAAAGTTCTCTGTGCGTGCGTTGACCTACAAAAAGCATTTGACAAGCTGGATAGAAGTAAACTTCGGGAAGCCCTGAAAGAGTACTGAGTCATTGGATGACTTCTACAAGTAATACAAACAGTATATATGCTGGTAGCAAAGCGACTATAAGGGTTAATGGGAAACTAAGTAACTGGTTGGATATTATGCAGGTTGTTAAACAAGGATGCGTTATGTCCTCATGGCTATTTTTTATATTCATGGACAAGTGTCTAAGAATGGCTCTCCTCGACGAATAACGTGTAGGCCTTGAAACAGTGAGGGTACGTGGGTTAGCTTTCGCAGATGATAAGGTTTTTATGGCAGAATCAATCAAAGACCTGCAAAGAATGTTGAGCAAACTGAATATAAGCATGGAGAGCATGGGCCTAAAAATTAACGTTAATAAAACAGAAATTATGGTGTTTGGAGGAAAATGTGAGAAAACAATGTGCAACATTTTTCTAAATGATGAGAGAATAGAACAAGTTGATAAGAACCTATATGTGGGTAACCTATTCACTAGTATCGGAAAGATAGATGGGGGGTTAGATAGGCGCATAAACGAGGGTAAGAAGGTTATCGCTAGAGCAGGGTTCATTATTGTGTATTAATATATCAGAAGAAGCTAAAATGACAATACATAATTCTATGTTTGCACCGACTGTGATACAGGGAAGCGAGACATGGATATGTCAAGAAAAAGATAAGGGCAAAATTAACGCCATTGGCATGAAACCTCTGCGCACAATATGCGGGAAAATACTGATTTACAAAGTGAGAAACGAGATAATCCTCAAAGAATGTTTGGATGGTTCGAACATGTTGAAAGAATGAAAGATGAACGACTGATGGAACAAGTGTATGAGGGTAAAGTAAATGGCAGTATGCCTAGAGGCAGACTGCGGAAAGAATGGTTAGAATGTGTGAATGAGACCCTAATCCGAAGAGACATAAAGAGCCATAGAAACACGAGAGCTTACATGAAAAAATGAGTGTCAGTTGAGTAACTGACGCCTGAAACAAAAAACCTTGGATACTAATGGGCCCAAGTGGGGAACCTCACATGACGACTTGGGGTTATCGCTAGAGAGATTGATCAGCAACCTCGGTCGGAGCAGTGTTTATGCCTCCTTTCTCACATTACTCCTTTCCTCACCGAGCAAGTCACGCCTGTCTCGGAAAGGAAATGGCTTAATTGTATAATATTAATTTTGAATTGAAATATCGAACTAATTCATTGACCATTTCAAACTCTAAGCTTTCAAAATTTAGGAAAGCAAAATTTTTATTAATTGTAATTATGCAATTCCAAATTTGAATTGCAGAATTTAAAAAAAAATCGAATTCAGAATGAAAGAGCTTTTTGATGAAAAAATAAATTCAGTGCTACTTTCGATATCCCGTGTCACCAAAAATTACCATCGTCATTTTTCGTTTACCCAGTTTTCTTGGTATGGTTTATGGTTGGCTTGAAATGACTTATACTACTTACGGTTGACAATCGCTTTTACTACCTCAGAGATATATTAATTTAACTATATTTAAGTGGTCATATAAGTGAGATTATAATCAATACTGATGCTACGAAAAGAAAAGATTAGTCTTGGAAGCAGTGCTTTAAAATACATAAAGAAATACCGTCACAATGAAATAATCACAAATTTTATCCAATTATTTAATCAAGCGGTAAAATTTGTGTAAATTTCTTGATTTTCAGTAACACTAAATAACATGATTTTCTTTATCATCAATCTATGGGACATTTCAATATGTTTTTTTCCTGTGGAATACGAGCCTGTAGGCAAAAATGTTCTATATTCTACCATTTTGCAGAAAAATAGGTTTGAAAAGTTTTGCTTGATATTGAAAAAAAATCTTGAATATCTCCAAAAATATTGAAGCTAAAAAAAAAGTAGGTTAGTTCCAGAAACACATCAAATGTATTTAAATATTACAATAACGTGACGAATTTGATTAATATACTACCAAAATCATATTGGATTGAAAATCTTATCGCAAGTATAGCACTTTTTTTTTAATCCTTGAAATAGCTGTTATATATATTTATTAGAGTGAAAAATTATGTTATGAGATCAGCAAGAAAGGAAAAAAGTTTTCGCTGTATTTATAAATATCACAAAGTATTATGGTCCAAATATTCGCATTTACGTATGAGAAATTCTTCAAAGTAGAGTGTAACACATACGGGAAATACACTGTAAGAAAAATTTGTGGTAAACTTCCCATACATGTATTGGAAGTAATTAACCCATACAAGGATGGAAATTTTCCCATACCTCAGTACCATACTTCCCATACATGTATGGAAGTTTTACCATAAAGTATGGAAAACCTTCCAACAACCACCGGAAAATTTCTATACTGGTATGGGATATTCAAAAGTATGGAAAAAATTGCATATTTTTGTATGGGAAATCTACGATTATTTCTTACAGTGTAATTAGGGAAGGTTAAATACGAAAGGGTGCATATTGGGCATAGCGTAATGAGGAGATGACAAACAGAATAATAACTACTTCATACAGAGTGGAAGTAATTATATTCACACAGGATGAGTAAGCAAATAGTAGTTAAATCGTAAAATTTCCCCCACAATTTACGCATGACTGGTGTAACTCCTACCAAAGTGATTCGACCCTGACCTTCCAAAAGCAATTACATCCCACACGCACTCGACACTCATATCTCAATTGTTATTTATTCTACTGTGATTTTTATATTTTTAGAAGCACATCAGCTTTTATACTACGTGATCTCTCTCAAGATTCTATCCTAACGCTCATCTTGAAAAATGGTTGTTTATTATAATAAACTTGGTATAATTTTCTTCAATTTCCCTGGCAGCTGTCCTCGATACAGTTTCCAATTTTTATTTTCGTCTCGGAGAACCAGTGTTTTTACATTTTATCTACTTCCTCTCCATACTTCTCTTACCCCCACGGAATCCGTAATTCACCATAAAATGCTCTGTAATTCAGTGCTTTAGAATATTACGATGAAATTATCTTGTATTCGATTTTCCAGTTAAATATTCCTTGCAAGAATTGAAATTAAATGCGCATGAATTCTAGAAGCATCCTATCATCGAGAGATGTAAATATGAAACTGACAGCATGTCGAGAGTTGAAGAATATGAATATCGTCGCCGACTTTTCATTCCGCGATTACAATAGTCATGACTAAACGTAGAATAAAATCAGAGATATGAAATATTTTAGCAGAAAAATGATGAAACATAATAAAAATCATAATAATTATTTTATTTATAAACATATTTAAAATATTTTTTAAATACATCGATGAGAGGTTTTCAAAGACGTTTACAAAAAATCTATGGAGATTAATGAAAATTTTGAAGAGATTGTTGATGTAAGTTGTTGGCTTTAGGGTCAGGTGAATGGAAACGAATTAAGTTGTTTCAGACGTTTCGGCACACAATGGTGGCCCTCATCAGTGAGTTTTATGAAATCTGTGAAAAGAACATAATATCTTGTAGGTACGCAGTTTTACAATTGGAAGTGTTATTATCTCAGTTGTGGTATTATAAAAAAAAATTATTTAATTTAAAATTTGTATTTATATTTAATTCTATTAAAAACTTATGTTAAATATTACAGAATTATTAAAACATGGTTTCATTTTAACGAAGTACAATCGATGAAAAAACAATGACAATGTAGTATGAATATATATCTATATACCCCACAAATCTGTACAAAAAAATTTTTTGTTTTCAAAACGTTGACTGAAGACATTGCAATCGAAAAATAATTTAAAAAAACATTCTCCAGTGGCGTATATTTAAATTAAAAAATTCCAATGTAATTTTATTTTTATCTTTTTTTATGATAAATAGCCCTCAACATAATTTTTCGTTCAAGAGAGAAATAATATTAAGTAAATAATTCATCATATGTTATCATGAGGAATTATGTCTGAGGGACTGAAATTTGGTTCCCTTGTAAATCTAACATTAGTATTGATATGAAATTGTGGAAAAAAACCTTGTAGTTGAATGATTTTAAGAATATTCTCACCACAGACAACATTGATGGAAATTTTCAAAATGTAATAAAAAGAAAATTTTTGTTTTTGAGTCTCTAATTTTAAATTAAAATGTACTAAATTTCTTGTTTCATTTAAAAGTTGTGTCTGTGGAAATAAAATGTTTCATTCTGAATCAAATTTGATTAAAATTTATCCAAAATTATTGTAGTTGATAATAATTTTTTTTTAAGTATTCCTCAAACCCATATATTATTCAAAAAAGTGTATTGTGACACACTTTGGTAAACAAATTTTTAATATTCACATTAGCAAAACCGCAGGCAAGAAATAATTATAACTTTTTTTGTACAGATTTCTGAGGTATATAGATATATATTTATACTACATTGTCATTGTTTTTTCATCGATTGTGCTTCGTTAAAATGAAACCGTGTTTTAATAATTCTGTAATATTTAACTTAAGTTTTTAATAGAATTAAATACAAATACAAATTTTAGATTAAATAATTTTTTTATAATACCACAACTGAGATAATAACACTTCCAATTGTAAAACTGCGAACCTACAAGATATTATGTACTTTTCACAGATTTAATAAAACTCACTGATGAGGGCCACCGTTGTGTGCCGAAACGTTTGAAACAACTTAATTCGTTTCCATTCACCTGACCCTAAAGCCAACAACTTACATCAACAATTTGTACAAAATTTAAATTTTTGAGGGTCAATACAGTCCCCAGCGATTATTAATGAAAATCCAGTTTTTTATATCTATCACAAAAAACAATTTCTCGTAAGAATAAATATTTCTAAATACATTTTCCTCGTACATAAACTGAAGATTGAATCAGAAATTATAAGTCATATTACAGTTCGGGAATAATCTATACAGCAAAATCGTCCATGCGTAAAAAGAGTTTCAGAAACCGTTTCCTCCTTATATTTCACTTGGGTCAAACAATTGTATGAATCAATAGAAAATTATTCAACTCTACATTTTTTAATGCAAATAATGGAACGAATGACTTAAATCAACACTGACCGTAGAGCGTGGCTACCTTAGTTGTAGTGTTGGAACAAAAGACAATCACGATACCGTATGAGCCACGATTTTTCTTGAAATTGAAAATTTTATCTACTACATTCCACCTACATGCATAATTGCAAATGACTACAAGGGTTTTCTGTGAAAATGAAATTGTCCTATATTACTTTGATGAAAATTGTAATACAGTCCTTGTTCCTGCAGTCTCCTGCAATAGCTTTATTATATTCTTTGTCATATTTCAAATTCCTGGAATGACGGACGTTGGACGAAAAGTGACAGAGCCAATTATAAAAACATAAAGGGACACGAATAACTGTATAGGCTAATTTAATTGTGATTTAATGAATCGCAAGCTCCATATTATTTTTGTGTAAATCTCGGAAAATCTGAAATATATGGAACGAATATCTCTCAGTAAATATAAGTTCCTTTAAATTAAATTTTTCATTGGTTAAAAGTTCCTTGCACGTGCAAATGAAGTAATTATTCGTCTTTTGGATCATAAATACATTTACACCTTCTTAGTCATTTCACTGTTTCAAAATCAAAGACAAAGTACAAGCAGCGGCGGACTGGCCATAGGTTGGGATGCAGGAAACCCCGCCGGTGCCCACCCTATCAGGCGCCCCCCTAAGGCATGTATATACTACTGCTGTGTCGTGGAAAATAGTTTTGTTATTGAAAATAAAAAAAATCATTATAAAAGTGGCACAAAAAACAATGGTGGTTTTTGCCTTTTTTTTTGCTTTTCAGGAAGGCGCCCCTACATATCGACTTCCCGCGGACGCCTCGATGTACCCAGTCCGCCACTGAGTACCAGTGTACTTAAAATGAAAATGTTATCATGTATTCAAACGGAAAGTGAATTTTACAAAAATGTGATAATTTCATTGTGTATGTAATAATTTAGAATTCGTACTTCACAAGCAATGTGCATGTGGTTATATTATTTATCTATAATTAGAATATTTTATAATCTACATAGTTTTGTATGTTTCACCTTTCGAATAGAAATGAAAAAAAAGTTTTATTACGGGCTCAAATTCTCAAAAAAATGTATTTTTTGTCCGACCCCCCTTGAAAACGCGCCATTGCATGCACGTTAAGCAGGCGTAAAGTGGCTGCTTCTGGCCCAGTGACGTTTGCGCATGCTCACTCCGTCGCCGGGCCAACAAAAACTTTACGCCCGCTAACCATGAAAGTTTACGCCCGCTACACATACGCTTCACTGAGCGAAAATGTTTTAATGATTGAAGTTTTGTTTTTAGGGTTTCATAGCCCCCCCCCCCGGGAGGGGGGGCAGGGGGCAACAGAGCATAAACGGCAATTTTTTTTTTAATAATTTTTTTTCCAAAAAATTTTTTCCAAAAAATTTTGTTCAACAAATTTTTTTTTTCAAACATTTTTTTCCACCAAATTTTTGTTTCAAAATTTTTTTTTACAAACACTTTTTTCAACATTTTTTTTTCACCAAATTTTTTTTTCAGAAATTTTGTCCACCAAATTTTTTTCCAAAAATTTTTTTACACAAAATTTTTTCACACCATTTTTTTCAGAACATTTTTTTTTAAACAATTTTTTTTTCAAATTTTTTTTTCAATTTTTTTCAAAAACTCCAATCCATGCAATATAAAATTAGTATTATTCGTTATCACCTCCTAACAACCTTTTTGGACGGGCGTTGCAAAAAATAGCGTGTGATACACGTGCGCCTATAGGCATGTGATTGCGTCATTCGCCTGCGGCTTATGCTGCAAAATTCACATGCTTGTTTTCAAGGAGGGTAGGACAAAAAGTATAGTGTGTATCAAGGGCGTACGGCTATTTTGCCTCGTGTGATTGTCACCCTCGTTTCGCTCGGGTGACAAGTTCACACTCGTCATAATAGCCTCCTTTACGCCCTTGATACACAATGTACTATTTCACAACGCCCCGTCCGAAAGTTCGACTTTTGAGGCCTGTACAGCACGACGACTTTGACTTCAGCAGCCCGAGTTATTTTTTTATATATAATTTCTATAAATTTGTAAAATTATGGTAATTAATGGAAATTCCCGTTAATTTTATAAACTTCCAGCAATTTTTGAAATTATAATAATTCATTGAAAATCCGCTTCAATTAATTTGAAAGTGAGTAGCGTCTCTGCTTGGTAATTACGCTTAGGTACTTAAAACAATTAACTCATATTCGATTTAGAGGTTTTGACTATATCTACAAAAGAAATCTCTATTATTTCTCAAAAACTTTGTTAATAATACCTTAAAATTTTGCTGTTGGCACTTCTATTTGATTGTCACCTTCTGCAGCTAACCAACTGTCGAGTTAATTTTTAGGTCCCCACATATTGCTTTTGAAACTCAATTTGGATCGATCAAAACTTTATCGACAATACTTAGTATATGCACATTAACTCGCCATCATGGAACGTTATTTTCAGCTAATTGATTTTATCCGCCGCTGCGACGTAATTTACCTCGTGATGGGTGCAATTAGTGTCTGAATCCAAAGGGCAGTGAAATATGCTGCAAATTTTGAAACAACTATCTGTAGTTTAGGTTATATCAATATGTATAAATTCGCTAAAATTCTTGAGAAAACTGAAACATTTTTTTTTAAGATTTCAGATATGTACTATAAAGATTTCAACGAAAAAGGTATTTTTTTAACATGAAAGGATGAATTGTCCCACAAAAATCTAATACATAATTGATATTTCAACAAGAAAATATTTTAATTCTTGATCAAAAGATATCAAATGTTTTCCAAAAGAGACGAATTTTCTGCAACAAAAATTTAAATTTTCCACACAAACATATAAATTTTTGAGAAGAAAGTTCATTTTGATCCAAAAAGTTAAACTTTCTATCACGTAGATAAATTTTCTTCCAAAACGGATGAATTTTAAAAGAAATAGTGACATTCTCAACCCAAGAGATGAATTTTTAACTAAAATGATATTTCTTCAACCAAATAGATGAATTTTTAACGAAGAAAGGCAATTTTTTAAGATAATACGTAGAATTTAAACCAATGAGATGAATTTTTAAAAACAGAAGAAATTCTATCCAAGAAAATGAGTATTCAACAAAGAAGTTCAACCTACAACCAAGTCGTTGAATTTTCAACCAAAAAATATGCATTCTCAACAAAAAATCGATTTGCATATGTTTCAACCAAAGAAGATTTTAATTTCAAATCAAATACAGTTTGTCAAATCAAATACGAATTTTCAAGAAATTAGTTGAATCATCTACCAAAAGAGAATAATTTTCAACTGAGCGGTTGCATTTTTAAC
>CAKNXH010036345.1:11847-29702 GCA_932178445.1 Andricus quercusramuli | reverse complement strand
ATTATATTATATTATACGATATTATTCCTACGAACGTATACGTGTAAGGTGGTACCGTGCCACCTTGCACCTATAAATTCGTAGAAACGAAGAATAAAGGTTTACGTGTAAACCTATACCTTAGTCGATTTGACGAAGTAGGATTCACGGAAACGGACACTACAGGTGAACTATGCAATTCCAGAAAAATTCCTCTTCACTGAATGCACGGTAACTCTTTCCTCGGAGCACTCCCTAGTGGACAGACCCCTTCCTTCAACCTCCTACGTGTACGAGGGGGAGTGTGCGGAGGTATTTGTTGATTCGACTACCAATAGTAATGCAGGGTTAAAAAAATCAGAGCTCTGCTGCAAAACTATCCACTTTTGAAATTATACATAGAACAATTATCATTATTACCTTATAGAAAAAAGAAAGCCGCTTTGGATCAAGCTCTCTTGAGGCTCGCTGTGTCTCTTACAAAGAGACTTGATGCAAAAGAAGAACAAAATAAAGCTGCTAAGGATATCCAACGGATGAAGCTTGAAGCTTTGCAAAATTTAGCGGAACAAGGACTTGCAGCACCAAACCCAGAACCGAAGTAATTCCACTTGTAATATTATCATTAAAAATCATTTTTAAGAATGTCTGGTGAAAGTATTTCTATACATTTTCTTTTCTGGAAATGGCCGTTAAAGAATGTTTTTCCGTCAGTGGCCGCTAAAAAATGTTTTTCCTACAATAAAATGCACTGGATTTCTTATGAATTATAAACAGAATATTTTTCGTAAATAATAACTTAGAAATATTCTTACGGAGTGACGGAGAAAGACCTTTCATTCTGAAATACACGTTTCTTTTAACAAACCTACACCTTTTCGCAGTCTTTTATACCTTCCGCCAATCGGTCGTCGTTTGAGCAACATATCGAAACATCCACTCACACCTCCGCTAAATTCAGTGAAATTTAGTAATATTTTGATAATCTTTCAGTGAGTTTCAGAAGATATCTAAAATAATACTAAATTCAACTGAATTTTCCGAAGGTGAATGGACATTCCTATATGTGGGTCGGCCGACGAGTGGTTGACGAAAAGTGCCAAAAATCCTTAATACAAGTACCTTTTAAACATGTCTGCGATACTAAAGGTTAACAAATTGTCGTCATATATAAATTAATAGCGAACGTCTTTTTTTGTACAGGGTATATCGTACCTCAAAAGTTATACGATTTTCTATGATTTTTAGCAATTGTAAAATTATAATGACACGTCGAAATTCCTTTCTGAATAATTACCTTAAACTGTAAATGTGTCCTTCGGACGCTTCTAGAACATGAAAATGTCCCATGTGGAATATCACAAGAATTTAGGGATTCACGAAATGTACCACTTAGGATGTTATGTTCAAAAACTGCCCTCCGGACACCGTTATTATCACGGGGGTAATCAAGGTATCCTGAAAAATATCATTTGTTGTAAGGGATGATTACGGTTGACGGTGCTGGCCATCTTTCCTTAACTTACATTCTTGACTCCTCTCTTCATAAATCAAGCAACTGAATGTTTTTTGTTCCAAATTAAACAATTTCGAGGTTGAAGTATAAGGGTCTGTGATGTTTTTCGTTAAGAATTTGTTATTGCCATTGAAAAAAACATACTCATTTTATGCTATATAAAAATTCAATTGGTGATTTTAATTTCCAAATTTTAAATTAGGAATGGAAGCTTCTAATGTGTCCCCTGAGGGTTTACATTTTTCTTGTATCTCTTCCCTATTTCTTCACACACCCCCCACACACTTACTTGGTGGTGGGTTCCGAACCACCAAGAGCAACAGCCTTAAGTACTTAGAGAACCTTTTTCTCTAGAGGTACCGGTCCCACGACTCTCCGGAGATGAACAACTCCCTTGCTAGGCAAGTGTTCACCCCATGGGCCACCGAGGCTCTTCTAGAGTGCGAGGCGGGAATCGAACCCGCAAGCCGACGGAGTGGGTCCAAAGCCTACGCCTTAACGCCCACGACCATCGTTCCACTTCCAAATTTTAATTATCATATCATGTTAATGATAGGAATCCAAGATATGAAACTTTGCAAACTCATGATTTATCATATCATGGAATTTCCCTTTAAATTTTCAGACCCACTGGGATCTTTAGTTCCCAAAAACGCGTTCAAAAACCTATATTTCGGGTCTTCAGGGGTTAAGTGAAATTCGTGATACTAATTGAAATATTTGAGATTCTAAAAAGATACGTCTTAATGTAAAAACATACTATGTAATTTTTTAGTGAATTTCTTCATCTGAAAGTTGAATGGTTCCATGTTTTAGGGTAGAATATTAAGCTTTATGTTAAAAATTTATCTTTTTTATTGAAAATTCGTCTTGTTGGTAGAAAATTAATCTTATTTACTGAAAATTCAACTTTCTGGTCGCAAGTTTTCCGTATTAGTGGAGATCTTTCTAATTGTCAATTCAACTAAATTGTTGATAATTCTTCCTGTTTCTGAAAAATAAATGATGTAATTTGAACTATTTTTTATAAGACCTTCTTTTTGGTTGGAAATATTTTTTTTCGCTGAAAGTGAACCTATTACATTTTTCATTAGAAATTCAACTTTTTTAGTTGAAAACTTCACTTGAAAATTCATCGTTTTGGGTAAAAGAGTTATCGTGTTAGTGGAAAATTCATGAACTCTTGTGAAAAATTCATTATTTTCACCTGAAAAAATAACTACTCCATTTTGTGGTACAAAATCAATCTTGTTGATAAAAAATTACATATTTTTTCCGTTATGTGTGAATGTGAAATGCATAATGCTCTGGGTGAATGAGTAGTTGGTTAGCACAGAAAACCTTAGGCGAATTAGTTAGGCAATTAGTTTTTGCACCGAAAGGTGTCTTTTCTCTTATGTTATTATTGAAAAAATCATTATATTTAACTGCGAATTGAACAATTATTCTAACTAATTTTACTGTATCTCTCAATGTTGCAGTTATCATGTTCTCCGTGCGCAATGTACAGTTTGAAGACCTGGAGTCTGAGCCACTGTTTAATCTTTGGTGGTGATGGCTACGGAAAGAAAACTCTCTCACATCATGGATCACTTTGAAGATCTTTTTTAAGGCTACAGCGGTGCCTTACGAGAAGATAAGCTCGTAGTTTGTGCCAGTTATGTATGCCTTAAATTAAACGATCTGACGCCTGTGCACAGGCTAATGCGATTAATCTACTTCAATTGTTTTATCGCTGTTAACAACTTCACCCTGCTGGAAAAGGCGATCGTCTTGAATAAGTCTAGTAGAGATATCGAGCTTCTGATGAAGCGGAAGATGAACTCAAACGTGAGGTGTGGAGCTGTAATTGTAGCTTGCGAAGAGATTTTAGAGATGAAACAAAAAGAAAAGGGAGTCAAGAACATGATAGAAATAATTTTCCACTTGATTCGGGGAGTGCAAAAGTTCAACTCGCAGAATGTCAAGCTGTGTGTTCTTGTGGGAGTGGTGTTTGAAGCTACTATGACTTGCAAGGAAACATCTTCATTCAGAGACTGCGAACGAGAAAGCCTAGAGTGGAGGACCTGTGCAAAGGTTCTGTCATCCATTCTAGAGGAAGCTCTTAAAGACAACATTTATACTACGGTGGGGAAATTCCTTCCACTGCCGCTCCGCGAACAAGCTTTTTATCTTCGCTGTGAAGATGAGATGAAAACTCTGCACAAAAGCAAAGCAGATAATGCATAAGGATTTACTGATCGACGAAATAAAGGCAGGGCATCTCTTCTGAATGGAACACAATTTTCTGTCCTTCAAAATGAGAAAGGAATGGAACCTGAGAGCGTAATGTACAACAGAGAAAAAACACGCGTATCATGCACAGACGACAGAGAACGTGGAAAAGAATGTAGGCGTTAAATTGGAAGGATACAAATATTAGTTTTATAATTTCAAATGCGTAGCGAAATCCTCGAAATACCGATATCAAACATGAACATTGCTAAAAGTGCTTTAGTTCGATTCGACGAATTTGCCCCCTTTGTACTTTTCAATTGTACTCCAACGGTATTTTTGAATTTCAAATTCGATAGGGAAATCGTAAAATAGCTATATTCCTAAAAATGAACATTCTTAAAAGTGTTTTAGTTACATTGGATGAGTTTGCTCTCTTTGTACTCTAAATTGCACTTCCATTTTATTTTAGAATTTCAAATTTGACAGAGAAATCGTAAAAATAGTGATATTCCTAGAAATCAACATTTCTAAAAATGCTTTGGTTCGATTCAACTTTTGATACGAGTTATTCAATGACTGCCTTAAATTGAAGGATGCGCTAGAGTTATCTGCAGATTCAAAAATGAACATTTTTGACAGTGATTTATAAGATCCGAGAAAATGACAGAATGGAAGGCGAACTGCTGAAAAAAAATTTCAGGCTGAAATTGTTTAAGAAAAGTTATTCAGGGTTTTATGCTTTCTATTTAGGTAAAAGATTGGCTTCAGTGACTTGTAACAATTTTGCTCTCAAGTATGCAGTATGGTGCGTTCGTGCGTCATCAACTGGATTGCGATATGTTAGCCTATCTACACGAGCTGTTTATTATTGCACTACAACAAGCGTCAAAATATAGCCAAAACCCGATTTGTCAAATTCAGTTTGATTCAGAGTTACCCAATTATTACGAAATGTGTCAAATACCCTAAGTTTTGGATGTAGTAGCCCTTGAAGTAATTGTCACAGCGGTTGAATATAATCTTCCATTCGGTCATTATCACCTGATCTGTTATCTTCCGCCCATGCAAAGGTGAAATGAACCTTGCTAGGAAAGGGGTGTCATGGTCTGGACGAAGCAGAGTGTGGTCATCTATTTGTAAGAATGCAGTAGTCCTTGTTTTTACGCGATTTCTAAATATACTAGACTATTACGCGTGCGCGCACGCGCGCGCTAACTTCTGTGTTAATTTTTCTCATTTACTCAATTTTCGAATAACTATTTATTCCTTCAAATTTCTTGACCATTCAAATTCTTACTGAAATTATATTCTCAAAGAATGTATTCAGTGAATCCATTCACCGTAGAATTTACTATTACTATTAATAACAGTAAATGGCGGGATCAGTAACATATCATGAACAAATTAATACCTATAATCTAAAAAAAATCATATTCTGATCCGATCCTCACTTCTCAATATAACAATCATTGAACATGTATTTGCACCAGAATGCTTCAATACATTTTTGTAGAAAAAGAGCGTTCCAACATACATTGCTAAATAATTCAAACATATGTACATGTTATTTTGAAAATTGAATTCAAATCCTCATTTCATGACCATTTTTGTAAATCTGTGAATCCAGAAACATCGTTAAATCATTAAAACATGATCATATTAGAACGTTCAAACAATTTAAAAAAACAGCAGCGTAGGACAAACCAGCGCTGATTAATTAAAATATATTCGCATATAATTTTGAAAAATGAATTAAGATACATGCCTCTCTCCATACACTCCCGCAGAAGCCACAATTTTTAAGTTATTAGCAATCACCTTTTTTATATTCTTAATTTTAACGTATATTTTTAATTATGCAACAGAAATCAAAACAAAACTTAATCGCTGCGACAATTCAGCAAAATTTGACTGTGTTTCTAACATTTATCTTATTATCATTACTCCACTGAACTTGAAATGTACCTTTCCGGGTCAAGGTACAATTTATGAGCTTTAATAAAACAGGCAGTGAGTTAAACATTTTAACAGAAGAACGCTTATCATTATGAAAGCATATTTTTTGATAACTAGAAAATTGTGGATAACTTTAAATCCTAACTGGTAGCAGGAATTCCTGCCACCAACCAAAATCTGGAAAATTGTGGTTAACTTTAAATCCTAATTGGTCGCAGGAATTCCTGCAACCAATCAAAATCCACCGGATCACCCGGTGGAAAGAAATCCGAAGCAAGTTGGCCGGCCGCGGTGGCGTGGCGCGGCGGCGCAACTGTATTATATTGATAAATGAAAATTTCAAATTTAAAAGCTTTTTCGGGTTTCAATCGTGTGCGAAACTATGAATCTTGCCGACGTTTCGTGAACATTGCGGTTCACTTTTTCAGGGCTGACCTGAAACTGAAGTTCCAGGTTATGTTGTTCTTATATATGTATTCTCTACGATGCCTGTGATTGGCCAGAGTGCCCCATGGTGGGGACTGCTTGAACTTGATTGGCCAATCAAGTCTTTTTTAAAAAACCCGGGAGGACGGAGAGTTGTTTAGAAGTTGTCCTATTTTCGCAGGTGGCTCAAATATAGTTTGGATGTTGTGTTTGTTGAGAATTCTTCCTATTTGTTTTGTAATAGCTTGAATGTAGGGTAGGATGGTGGTCGTTTTCTCTTTCTTCCTTTATTTGGTTGTGTTGACTCGTTTTTTTGAGTGTATTTTCTTATTGCTCTATTAATTCGCTTGTTTGTGTAATTATTTTGTATTAGGATTTGTTTAAAATTTTGTAGTTCCTTTTGTAAGTCATCTTTATCTGTCGATGACTGATTGCTTTTTAGATGGGTGGTGGTGGGAGGAGGCATGGAGGTATCTGTTTGCATGGGTGAGTTTTACTGTAAACTTCATGTGCTAATGTGTTATCAGATCTTTTGTAAACTAGTACGTCCAAGAAAGGCAATTTTCCCTTTTGTTCAATTTCCATGGAGAACTTGATATTAGGGTGTAACTGATTGATGAAATTGAAGAACTTGTTTAGTTCATCCAGTTCATGTCTGCAGAAGACAAAAGTGTCGTCAACGTAACAGCACCAAAATTCCGGTTGAAGCTTGGATTTGTTAGAGATTTCAGTTTCTAGATTTTCCATGAAGATGTTGGCTATTATAGGTGAGATTGGAGATACCACTGCTGCTCCTGAGGTTTTTTCGTAGAATTGGTTAATGAATGAGGAATAGGTATTCGCGATACAGTGTACTACCAAAGGTGTGGGATTGGAGGGGAAGTTTGTAAGAGATTTAATGATATCGATTGTATCAGAGATTGGTACTTTCGTAAACACAGATACCACGTCGAAACTTACTAGGATGTTCCGAGGTTGAACGTGAATCTGTTGCATCTTTCTGATAAAGTCAAAAGATTTTTGTACGTGTGTGATCGAATTTCCTGTGAATTTATGTTGTATTTTGTTGTAATTCCAATTTCGATTCATAGGACTTTCAGATTTTTTCTAATGTATTTTTATGTTTCAAAAACCCACACATGCTCAGCAAAATGTTTAAACTACAAGTTATGAAGATAAGTTCATAAAATACCAAAATCAACATTTTAAAAATTCGCTTTATTGTCAATTTCGACTCCTGGGCCTTTTGGATGTCTTTTCTAGTATATTTCTATCTTCAAAAAATCCACGCATGCTCACAAAAATGTTCAAACTGCAAGCTATGAAGACAAGTTCACAAAATACCAAAATCAAAAATTTAAATTCCGCTTTGTTGCCGATTTCGACACCTGGGTCCTCGGGATTTTTTTTCTAATACATTTTTGTCACAAATAATTTGTCGTGTTCCTCAAATGATTCTCCTCCTATTTGAAAACGAGTTAAAATAATTTCCGAAAACAATGGTAAATTAAATAGGAATTATCTCTGAGAAAATGATAAAGATTAAAATCCGAAAAAAATTGAGAAGACTTATTTGACCTCCAAGCATGTAAAAAAAATTGAAACTCAATAACATCTAAAAACTCTACAAACAAGAAATTTTTTGAACCTCTTCTTCGAGCGCGGGTAACGTAGCTGCATGTCGATCGATTTCAAATTAATTATACTTTTTTAGGACCCCAATACGATTCTTTTCCGCGTTGTAGCGGTTTCGAATTCCAAAAGCATTTATCATTCACCCAACCTAATATTTGTTACTATTTCATATTCATGAGCAATATTGCGGAATACAGTATCATATGCCTCTACGTATCTTTCGTTGATTAATTGACAGCCATCTCCAACGGTTTGGTGTCCGTTACGTATTTCTACGGCTTGGGATTCTTGTAGCATGTTTATTTGCTGGTTTGCTCTTGAATATGCAATATGGTGTGCACGTGCGTTTACATATGGAATGTCCGTTGTCAGCCTGTGTGTACGAGCAATTTGTTGTTGCGCTACAACAAGCAAAAAAATATAGCCAAAGCCCAATTTGTCAAATTCACGTGGATCCAGAGTTACCCAATGGTTATAAGTTGTGTCAAATACCCAATGTTTTGGATGTTTTAGCCGTTCGAATAATCGCCATAACGGTCTAATAGACTCCTGGAGAAAGTTCCTGCCATATTCCTTCCATGCAAAGATGACATGGCCCCTTGCTAAGAAAGGGGTGGCATCACCGTTTGGAGGATGCAGAATATGATTATCTACTTGTGTGAATGCAGTATTCCTTGTATGTTGTTGATCCCTCCTAAGTAATTTGACAGGAGGTAGAAAACCGTTTCTCCCATATGTATCAGGAAATAATTCCGCCAAAGTCGTCGGTATTGGCTCTGCGGAAATTAGCGATTCTGTAAGAAGAAAGATAAATAGGTGAATTTTTATATTTATGATAAATATAATATCTACTAGAGCATTGAAATAAAGGAACAAAAGAGACAGAAAAAAAGAGGGGAAAAATGTTTTTGTCTCACGCAATTACTAAATTAAAATATAAAATCATCTTCGAAGTCATTCCAATTTTTGCAAAATTGAAGCTTCTGTGTTTCCATGTAAGATGTTATTTGGTCGACCAGGGTAATTAATTAATCAATTTTCTGATGTTAAATTTTGTCGATCTACGGGTCACATAATTTTCTTGTGAATCGAGAAAAAATCTGCCTCAGCGCGAATTTGAACCGGGAACGCCACTTTCCCTGAGTAGAGCGTTAACCAATTACGCCACCGAGGCCGGCGTAGATAATTTCTCGTTGATGTGTCCGTATGCAGTGTGGCCGTTCACCTGTGCTCCGATCCTCACGTGCACGTCAAAATATACACGTGCACAGATGGGGCACTTTTAGGTTGAAAAATGCGATATAGGGTCATTTGTTCCAGATAATTGATTATAACAATTACAATTGTTCTCATGTAATTATCTGCCGTGATAAAGTATTACTTTTATGCAATTCAACGACGAAATCTGTATCTATAAATAATGCCATCAAACGAAAAAAATTCAGCAAACGTAAGGGCTTGAACGCATCTCAGGGTACCATCGTACCTAACCTGGAATGGCGAACCATTTCTATTGCCCGGTGCTCCGCCTCGAAGCTCGACGAAACGCTGTGGTGCTCAACCGGAGGCACTGTGTACGTACGTGCAATGGTACCTTTAAAATATAAATAGCGCGTTTTTTTTACGTGGTGATCCCCAGTAGGCCTAGTTCACTTGTCAATGAAGCAGGCGTTGTTTTTTAAAATAATTTTTTCTTAATAATTTTTTTATTAGATTTTTTTTATTAATTAAGCAAGTCATTCATCAAGAAAAATTCACCTTACATGCATTTAATGTCGTCTCGTCCGAATAGATCATAATGTAGTAGTGCCGATCCTACACGGTTTATCCACAATATTTAAAAGAAAGCAAATTGAATTTTCCCGCGTGCTCCACTAGCGCCCATGACACTTTGCTAGGGGAAACTTTCATTATTTCAAAGTTCTCAAATCGCAATCACTAGGGTTACTATCTGAAGGATATTTTCTGGGAAAGGGTGGGTATGATCTATTCGGACGAGACGACTCAAATAATCCCGATCGAACTTCACAACAGGTAAGTTCGTTTGATCGGTTAATTATTTTTCGTCGTCTCGTCCTCTAGATCATAATTTAGATGTTCAAAGTTTATTGCGATTTGTCAAATAAGCATTTCTTATGCATAAAACATAGAGTGAATACAAAGGAAAAACTTGGGTAACTTAATGTTACAAATTTTTTACATTATTATAGCCGTAGCAAACGCATCGCTGGTATCTAAGGGTCTATTATAAAATCGCGCCAACGTTTGAGTTGTGACCACCCCATGTGGTTTCTACATTGGGAGTCTGTAACCCATACGTGGTGCGTCCATGACCGCTTCCTGTAGCGGCCCTGTACCGAGGGTTTCTGCTGAAAACGGTTACACTACTCAATAAGCAGTCGCAGGTAATGTCCAGGGATGGTCCCGAAGGAAAAACCTCCAAGCCACGGCGTTAATCCACCGTGCCGAAGGCTGCATGGCACCAGGGGTGTGGTGTTCCATACGGTATCCCTAGGATGCCAGGTCGCCTTCTAGAGTACACAGACCTTGCCCTCGCATGCGGGGCTCTGCGGGGGTGGACCTTTATTTCCCTAGCTACTCGTGGGAACTGTAATGGAGAATGAACTAAACTTAAATCGAAGTGTGGCTGAGGAGTCGGAGGGAGAGTATGATGATGTGGAGGAACCTGACATGAGTCAGGGGTCTTATGGAGCATGCGCAGGAGCGAAGGAACGTAAGCCAGACGGGGACTCAGACTGAAGATGCCGAGGAAACTCCCGCCCCCAAACTTGGGAAGCGTGAGCGAGAGCTCACACTGAGTCCCGTCGAGGCGAGCGAACCTAGGCCGGCGACGAAGAAGGCAAAGACCCGCAACGCTGCTGCGAAAGCGACTTCTACGCCCAAAAAGGGAGGAGAGATTGCTGCAGCAACAACGCAGGTGCCAAAAGCGAAGAAGACGACGAAGAGAAGAGCTCGACCCGAGGCGGTTCTTATCAAACCAGCCGAGGGTCTAAGCTACGCCGAGGTCCTCAAGGACCTCAAGTTGAAGGTGAAGCCGGAAACCCTTGGTGTAAAAATCAGGGGTGTCAGGCAAACCAGGAATGGGGAGGTCCTTGTGGAGTTCGGACTCTAATGTGCATCACTGCAGAGTACATGTCTCTACTGGGCAGCACTGTAGATAACATGCCCCTAATGTGCAGCATTTTTGAGTACATGGTTATACTGAGCATCACTGCACGGTATATGGCTCTACTGCGCACCATTGTACACTTACATGGCTCGACTGTGCAACACTGCACATCACATGCCTCTACTGCGCATCACTGTGCAGATCATGGCTCTACTGTTCAACACTGCATGGTATATGGATCTACTGTGCAGAGCTGCACAGTGTATGTATCTACTGCGCATCACTGATCAGTACATGTCTCTACTGTGCAAAACTATGCGGTGAGTGAGTCTGCTGCGCAGCACTATACATGGCATATCTCTGCTGTGCAGCTCTGCACATTACATGCATCTACTACGAAGCACTGTACAGTACATGTCTCTGCAGTGCAGCACTGCAGAGTGCAATGCTCTGCTAAGCAGCACTGCACGGTATATGGATCTACTGTGCATCACTTCGCATAGTATGAATCTACTGCGCAGCACTGCGCAGTTTATGTCTATACTACGCAGAACTGCAGGGTAAATGGATCTACTGTGCATCACTGCATCGTACATAGCTCTACTGCGCAGCGCTGCACAGTACATTCATCTACTGCGTACCGCGGTAGAGTACATGATTCTACTGTGTATCACTTTACAGTGTATGGATATAATGCGCAGCACTGCGCAGTACATTATATAGCTCTGTTGTGTAGCGCTGCACAGTACGTTGGTCTACTGCGCACCTGGAAATACGCTTACCGCCCCTTCTTTCATCATCATCATCATCATCCTCTCCTCTCTCTTTCTCCCTACTCTCTCCTCTCTTCGATCATAAAATTTCTATACTTTTTATATACTCTAGGAATTTGTAATATAATTTTTAAATGCTGACATTAAAAAGTATTTTCAAGAAAATACATGAAATACCTCAACTAAAAAATACAATTCTTACATGTATTTCAAATAATATTTCAAAATACTCACATGTGTTTTGTTGCTGTATTTGCACTACATCAGCTAATTGTATTTTCCCCGTGATGTATTTCAAGTGTATTTTGTCTCAATGTAGTTTGTATTTCAGATACCTCAAATGCAATTTTTGTGAAATACTGCCCAGCTCTGGCCTTGTCGAGCTTTGAGTTGGAGCTCGCTCGAGGCGGAGCACCGGACAATAGAAAAGGTTCGCCAGGCCAGGTCAGGTAAGATGGTACCCTGAGATGCGTTTAAGCCAATGCAAGTTTGATCCATTAATTCGCTTATAACAATCAAGAAAAGTAATGAATTCAATTTATAATGCAAATTTCTTTTCGCAGAGTTTATATGAACTAGTTATATATGTTACTGTGAATATCTTAATAAACATAGTTTTTGCTAATTTTCCTAGCAGATCGTAGAAAGAAATTACTACCGATGGTGAGAAGGGATGTTTTTGGGTGGTTGTCAAATGCTGAATAGTACAACGGTTTGTTTTTGTACTTTTAGATAGTAATTCTTTTCTGTCATTAATTTTTTTTATAATTTCAGTTTGTCGAAATATGTTTGGACAACCCCTTCTGGCAATCAGACTCATAGTCCATGTCGAAATTCCTGTTCTAAATCAAAATTATAATTCATTGGAAATGATCAATGTTCCGAGAAAGAAATAAACTTCATTATACTTTTCTTTTAAAGCAGGCACGATTTGGAAATATAATTCTTTTGGAAAATTTCCCGAAATATCCCCAAATAATCATTACTTTTGAAAATTCTCTAGGTGGCATTGGTCAAAATAATATATATATTTTTGTCTGAAAATAATATAATGTTTTTAACTTGGTTGGTACAAAAAGTGGACCTTGGACTACCTAAAAAAAAAAAAAAAAAATTGATTAGCATTTCGAACTCGAAAGTTCATTGCCTCACTACCCGATTCGGGTAGTGTTTCTAGGTGGATAAATACTACCAGTGTGGGTCCACCACACCCACGACGGGTCAACAACACGCAGTATTCCCCGAACGGTCACCCATCCAAGTACTAACCGCGCCCAACACTGCTTAACTTCAGTGATCTAACGGGAACTGGTGTTTTCAGCGTGGTATCGCCGTTGACTGGACTAGCTAAGAATCAGATAAATTAGAATCTTATTCGAGAGGAAATTAATTCTACGAAATATGGTATTATAACAAGCTATTCTTCAAACCTTAAGTGTGCATTGATAAGACTCGTTTCAAATACAATCTCTATTCTCCTCCACACATTTTCATCGTGAACGAATACAAACAATTCTAGATCGTACATACTGTGTAAATTTTTAGTCGGAAAAAATAAAAATTTTCCATTTCATGTCGCTTAGATTCAATTTGATTTCTATTTGATTTAATGAATGAATTTCAAATTCATTGTAAGAAGATGAAATATCCACGTTTTATTTTAATTTTAGGAAAACAGCTACTTTTCTAATCAAAAAGTTTTAATTTTGGGAATTAAGTTTAATTTTTAAATATTTGTTAACTTATTTCTAGAAACTCTTTCTCAAATCTGAAAAGAAGTGCATGCAAAATGTAAAAACTTTATGAAAAGTTCGAATCTCACATCTTTTCTTTAAGACAAAAGTCCGAATTTTCATTCGATCTCAAATAACAATGGCTTATTCTATTTTATAAACCATTCTTCACTATCCGTGAAATTTTCAGGAACATTATTTTATTAAAGAAGCAGCGAAGTTAGCCTCAATTATATATTTCTAAATTGAAATTAAATTCAATGAATTGATATAAATCTGAATTTTCTGAGTAGTGCTGAACAAAAACGTAATGAATAAGTATATGATAAATACATTATTGAATAAACTGAGTTATTGTTGGATGAAATTCATTGAAAATTATACAAATATTTTCTTCGAGCTGAGACACGAGGCATAAATGAAGTAATGTTAACTGTGCCAGGTGTGTAAATGATTCTATTTTCCTCATTTTGAAGGAAAATGACTTGTAAATCAGTTACCTTCCTCAAGGTGACGTACCCTATTTACATGTATCGCAATCACGCTCTTATTCAATCAATAAAGTTAAAGATATTTCACAATCGACTTCTCTCATTAAACTTTTCGATTCGGCTTAAGAATTGACTGAAAATTGATATCTTTTGGCAGAAATTTGATTCTTTTCTGTTGAAAATGCCACTGCTTGTTCTAAAACTTATTTGTCACAGTTGAGAATTCAACTGTTTGTTTTGAATTAACTTTTTGTTTGAAATTAATATTTCTTGGTTCAAAGACTTATGCGACATCCTGTGACTATAACTTGAAGCAAAGGATAGACGCCATGATAACCAATAGCTTCTCATCAATAATAATTTTATATTTCAATTTGAAAATTGCGTAGCACAAACAAGAGATTATTCAAGCTTGTTTTCTGGTATAATTAAAGTTCCCGATATCATATTATCATATATTTACCGATAGATTCCAAGGAAACGGCAACAGCGAGAAATATAGTTTCGGCAGTGATCCTCATTCTTCTTATTATGCTCGATGACAGTAGGTGATGCTGATTCACGGAGAGAAGGATTTTCCTACAAGATGCTTCTGTATATATACTAGTGGACTCTCCACATACTGCGAAGACGATTTTAATTTCCTGACTGCCCCTCACTTACCTTCTGCCTCACCCACCCGAAAAATGTATGGCCCATAGATACTATGTCATTCAACCTTGAGAATTGAAGCCGCGAAAACAGAAACACGTTTGTTCAAGAATTTCGTAAAGACGCTTTATTCTATTTCCTCGTACACCTGTATGTCTAGCTCAAACAGAAATAAATGTTGGAGATTAAGAATTTTTGTTGAAAATTAGTGTTGTTTTCTGATTCAATATTTAAATATGTATTTTTCAAACTCATTGTTTTTAGGTAGGAAATAAATTTTCTTATGAGAAAATTTCTATCTTGTACTGAAAATTCGACTACTTGTTGAAAATTCCTTTTGTTTTGTTGAACATTTTTTAATGAAAGTTGAACTATTTTTTCAAAATTCGTTGTTTTTGGTTGAAAATATAAGTATTCTATTCGTTTCATCTGTCGATTTTAAATTAATTTTCTCACAAGAGGAGTGCGCGTAACGGGGGACACGGATTTTAATCATCTTTTGTGAGCGAAAAGGGTTTAATTTGAGATGTAAAAAGCTGAAACTGTTTGCTTAGATAGAAAACAGTTTATGGGAAAAAAGGGTAAGAAGAAACCCACACATAATGAGTATCAGTCGAATTGGGGTGCAATCCAGTTCAGTTAAAACATAGTTTTGAAACTTAAAAAGATAATTTTAATATTGAGAAGATTTGAAAAAAAAATGAAAGAAAATGTAGGGGAGAGTGGGGAGTTGTGGGCCACGCTTTGTTTTCAAGACATAACTTCTCTGAACATCGATAAATTGTCAATGTATAAACTGGTATTTGTAGTAAACTTCTCAGTGTATCAAGTGGAGACCACAATTAATAAAATTCGTTAATGCGCGAGAAATATTTAGGATGACGTAAATCTTATCAAAATCGATATTTGTGATTTTGGTGGGGAGTTGTGGGCCATGAGAAAAAATAAAAGAAAATGGCATATTCCAGTAGTTTATGTTTATTAAAGTTGCAGTAAATAAAAATTAATGATTTTAAAAAGATTAACAAAAAATTATTCTGATTCACAATGTATGCACGTGTAATATCCGGTCCTCATGTTGGCACATTTCAAGTGCGCCGCACGATCGCACATGTTGCAGTGAACTGTGTTGTTCTGATTGGCATTCATTGTTTCAACACAATTGACATTCTAAATTCACTCTAGCATCACTTTTCAGAACAAGAGAAAAGAAGGTTCACTTCAAAAATTGAAATACGCATTAAGAACGTTTGGCCCACGACTCTCCACTAACGGTGGACCACAACTCCCCACAGCCGACATTTACGAAATGATCGAAGTGCCATACACACAATGAATGTTTTACCGAAATTGTTTGATTGAATTTAAAGCCAATTGCTCAAGGAATATTTTGCACTAACTTACCTTTGAAATATGCTGCACAACGGCACTTCGAATATCAACAACTTGAGGTTTACACACACTTTTCTTTTGATTTCTTCAATCAACAATGTTAAAATACTAACTACGCCTGTTGAGACTATGGGTCGAATTCACAAAAGTGAGCTCATACAAAGGGAGTCTTTTGGCAGTGGTTAAAGCAATCCTACCACCCACAAATTGGCGTAGATTGAGGTGGCCCGCGACTCCCCACGGCCCACAACTCCCCACTCTCCCCTACATTTTTGAGAACAATTCATTTTCGTGGTTGAAAATTTGAATCCATTTTTTTTACTTGTTTTTTAGAAGGACATTAATTTTATTAGGTTATAAGATATAAATAAAAATCTTTTGAAATGATCAAAATCTTGGGAAATTTTGTTGAAAAATTAATTTTTGAGAACAAGAAATCCTTTTAATTCATCTGTGACGTCCCGCGAATTATAATAATAATAATATATAATTATGAACATTATAACATTCATATTCAATAGATTATGACTATATAAAATTTATATTCAACTGATTATAACTACATAACATTTATATTCAATAATAAAACAACACATAACTGAATCAGCAAGGCAACCCGAAAAGCTAGCTGCATTTTGTTTCCCAACACAAGGAATGGGCACATAATAATCAAAGGACAATAAATTAATCAGCGAAGCAACCATGAGAACTAGCCACATCTTCAATCCTATACACTCTCAAATGCTGGTACCTACAGCACATATACAGTACATTAAACTAAAATGAGCGGGCTCCATACAATTTGCAGAAATAACACAGCCATCAAACGCACATTAATTGAAGAGCTATATATTAGTGACCAAGCCAACCTTATGAACAGACCAGATTCTCAGCCCCATACGTTTACAAAATGCTGGTACCTATACTACTCATCTACATGATTTAAGCATCTTGACCTACTTATGCCTGTGCAAGAGACACCAGCATCTTCGATACAGAAGCAATAAATATCTCAATCAAGGTGACAGTTGTAGGAGGGTGAACCTCTGACAAAGAAGACAAGCAAACCTTATGCCCCTCTACGCAATAGAATATCTCAGCCTTTGTCATCTAGGAAGGGATACCATATATCTGGTAACTGCCCCATTCTCCATATTTGGGCATATTACGATTCCTCATCGCTGATTGGCCATCCTATCAATTAACCCTTTGGACTAGGAAGGGATATAGTGCATCCTAGCTACTGCGACACTTTCCGTATATGGGCATACATAAAAATCTCGATGCCCATTGGATAATTATATCCCTACCACTCATTTACACAATTAACTATCAACGATGATTGGAACCATAATGAATCCCTACTTCTAATACCACTCACTCCTACGGGAATCTTAGGAGGGATCTCATGAATAAATACAGCAGATTTGGAAGCAGAAAATCAGTTTAGGAAGCTCAACCAGTCTGCCCAGTTCAGACACTCCATCGTACGAGAACCACACCCAGTACTACAATCAAATTCGTCGAGACCCTGAACTCCGGTCCCAAATACTCGGCCCGTCAACCTCTTCTTAAAGTTTAACTTCTGTGCGGGAGCATCGGATCGAAATTCAATAGACCACCTGTAACAAAAGACAACGGATGCGCAGATCCACTGACTTGGTCAGCGCAGCCTCCATTCTTCTACACTCGCCCCCTACGGGTCCCATATAGAGCCCCATAGATCAGAGGAGGGAGCACTCTTCCTTTCTACTGGCGAGAGGGTGAAAACACATTACCAACAAACAAATAACTAAGTAATAAATCACCTCAGTATCGCATTTTCATGTCTCTTACTCTATCGTTTGTTTAACTAGTCATCCCTGTTTAAGGTGGACTTAAACTAAACGACAAGAGGCAAGTCAATGCAAGAGCACTCCAGCTGCATTAATTTAAAATTAACTTTTGTACTTCATC
>CAKNXH010036345.1:0-11447 GCA_932178445.1 Andricus quercusramuli | reverse complement strand
GAGCGTGGAGCGCAAGGTTTACATCATTTTTAAACTAAATATTGAGCACGAAGCTCGAGGGTCTTGATGAGAATGTGTTCCTTAAGGTCGATAGAACCTTACGTAAATTAGTTTCTCTTTCTATGTAAAACGTACATAATTAAACCAAAAGCATGTCATAACGATAAAGCTAACTAAGAGAGTGTTAGCCCGCGAAGCTCGGAATAGCGAGCACACGAAGTACGAAAACCCTGAGGAACCGAGCTTAAAGCGTCAGGCGAATGTGTCCGAGCGCGTAGCGCGAGGTTAATATATTATCGGGCGCGAAGCGCGAGATTCAACAGGTGCACGCCCAAATATAAAAAGTTATGCTTTTTTCATACTTGAACTCAAAAAACAAAGAAAAGGTATTTTTCAGTTTTCCTTCACAGATTATATCTATAATTAATTTATGTTCAATTTAAAAAAAGAAACACACAGTTTAATTTGAAAAAAAGAAGCGGAATAGGCCTCAACAAACATTACTTATCATGTACCGGAAAAATGCATTAATTAATCTTTTTATAATTCCAGCTTTTCGAAATATTCTTATGTAGACACACCCTCCTCGCAATCAGAATCATAATCCATGCCGAAATTCCTGTTCTCAATCAAAATTATAATTCGTTTGAAATAATCAATGTTCCAAGCCAAACATAACTGCATTATTCTTTTTTTTTAAAGCAGGCACAATTCAGAAGTAGAATTCTTTTGGAAAATTTTCTGAACCGTCTCCAAATAATATTCTTTTTGAAAATTCTATCAGAAAAAACGGGGGGTTCACTAATGTTGCGGCTCAAATGAAAGTTGGTATCCTTTCGAACTTGAGCTTCAACAGATACCTGCAGAGAACCAAAAGGGTTCGTTTATAGTGTACTTTAAAAGAACAACATAAAGGCGCATTAACGAACTGTAGATGTAGATGAATTGTAGATGATGAGAATTGATTTCTATTCTAACCTTAATTTTAGGTTGTAGCTTCTTAGATTATGAATGTTTCACATGCTGAATGCTAGAGATATATTTTGATTTCATTTTTATGTTAAGTTATTTGGAGCTTATACTGTGTTGAAGCTCACATAAACTAGTAGAATAATTGTTTCATTTTTTTTCACAAAAACAGTTTGAATATTGAAAAATGTGGCATGAATAGAATACTGAAACCCCTTGTCGCTATTGACAGTTTTTGGTCTTTTAAATCGGTACTGGACAATGCGAATGGAGGCAAAGAATTAATTTCCTAAAATAATTGTGCAAGCTTTAAGAGACTAGAAGAAACTGCCTCACAGGCTTGCAAAGAAACATAAGCTGTTTCAGGATTATTTCTTGTACGAATCCTGAAAGAAGGGCATTTCAACGGGACCAATAAAAATCGTTTGTGTAGATCGCTTGGATTTCGCGGAACTTTTTCCGGAAAAACTTGAACTTGAAACTGTAATTTGGGTTAAGTTTCATGGATCCAAGTACTACACAGTCAATATTTTTTTCAAATCTCTTTTTATTCATAACATACCATTAAGCCATTTCCCTTTCGGGGTTGGCGTGACACTACCCGATTCGGGTAGTGTTTCTAGGTGGATTATTTATTACTAAAAGTACTAGTGCGGGCTCACCACACCCACGACGAGCCAACAGCACGCAGCATTCCCAAACGGTCACCAATCCAAGTACTAACCGCGCGCAACACTGCTTAACTTCCATGATCTTACGAGAACTGGTGTTTTCAGCGTGGTATCGCCGTTGGCGATTTTTTTATAATAAAGTCTTTATGGTCACTTTCATAAATGAGAAGATCACTTTAGGGACTTTTCTTTCAATGAACGAACGCATAGGTTACACAGTATTGAAATGAGGTCTATACTTATTTCTGAATTTTCCTGAATTCTTCTAAAATATTTAGGCGTATTCAAAAGTATTTCAAGAATGGTTCAATCGATTTCAAGAATTTGTAGGTATTCTAAAGGATTTGCAAGATTTTATGGCATTTCTCAAACTTCCAAGGAATTTTCAAGAGCCTTAAAAAGTTTCAAAAAATTGCAAGGGATTCAAAATATATAAAAGCCCTCAAGGTATTCCAATAAATTTCGCAGGATTTCATGAAATATCACAAAAGTCGCAGGAATTCGTAGGGTTTCAAAGATTTGAAGAGATTCTCAAATATTTTTTGCAATTCATCTCCATTTATTTGAAATTCACAGTAAAATCATATTGATTTATGCTGACTTTTTTTGAAATTCTTTGCATTCTTCAGGATTCTCTTGAATTTTTTCAACTCACTTTAATTTTTCTGAATTCACCTTGATTTTTTAGGTATTCCGTTAATTCACTCAATTCAATGGATTTTTTTTCTCATTTATATAGTTCTGTCTAAATCTACCCTGCAGTCTTTTAAAATCACCTTGAATTCACACGCATTTTATAAGATTATTTCCAATTCCCCTAATTTTCTCTAAATCAATTTCAAGCTTACTCAATTCAATTAATTTTTCAATATTTTGTAATTGCTTCCAATTCCATTTCTTTCAATTTACCTAGATTTTTTATGAATTTTAATGAAATCTTTTCACTCTTTTCACCTAGAATCCTTGTAAATTTCATTGAATTCTAGAAAAAAAAAATATAATCGAAAGCAACATTAGCGTCAATTTTTATTCACGTTAGGTACTTTTTTGGCTGGAAATTAGTCATTTTTTCATTATCCCGGTTTGAATAAAATAAAACCCTTTTCAACTTTTTTTAAAGTAAATTACGCTCTTTCATTCCTCACTATGATAAATTTAAAAATGTTTTATTTAAACTTAAAATGGTTTTATTCTTTTTATAAAAGACTCCATATGCAAAATGTTCCAAAAGTAGAATTTCCATCTATAAATGTTGCTGGATGCGAAAATGAAGAATTAGCCAAAGTCAGTGAAATTTTATAAATTAAATTTTTCGTGCACCATAGCAAATATTTTTCTTGTCACGATGGTAGCTTCATGAGGAGAAAACCTGAAGAATTTATTTAAAAGAAGCATTTGAAAGTGCCTCTTATTATTGTCTTGCATTGTACAAGATTTCTACACAAAGCTGATAGTGCATAGGTATTCATCATATCCAGAATTTTCTCTTCGAATTGATGTTTTTAGAAACAATTGAACGTTTGTCTACGAATTAAGGTATGCCTGACAAAAATATTGATATCCGATGGAAGAAACACGGTCGCTTGCGATTGCAAAATTTTTGAATATAATGAGGAGAGTGGACCAAACTGCGTATATTGTGCATCCAGTCCGACCAAGCATGTGCGGCTAGGTATGTGTCAATGAGCTGTAGGGAATACAAATTCGAAGAATGTAGCACGATAAGCTTGTATATGAGCCGCTCCCCCCAACAGGATCTGCCCACCATCCTTAAGCTAATCTACATCTCCCTAAAAAGTATCCATTGCGAGGGATGGTTTATAGACCACATGTCGAATGGCGGTTTTCTGTATCATATACACATTTATATACGTATATGCATGGGTATACGTATGAATTGTGTAATCTGAGCGCCAGCCAGGCCCGTACAACGATTGGAGAGAATCGGGAACTGTGACCCGGCAATGTTTCCACAATAAAAAAAAATCGAAAGATTATAGGAAAGAAGAAAAACCTGGAAACCTAAGAAAAAGAAAGCTAAAAGGTAGCAGCGAATCTCAAGGGGTGGTTCTTATATGGCTCAGAGGCTACAATTTTCGTCCATAGCCACGCGGCCACAGGCCTAAAATCCCGTACACGAGGCAAATCGGAGCGGACATAGAATCAACACGACGCGATAAACCGGAAGAAATAAGCCAAAGGGGAAAAAACATCGCTGCGCACTGACTCGACTTCCATTATGTGAAAATTAGATGAGGCGCAATAACAGAAAACCAAATCCAAATATCATCCAAATAAAATCCAAGAAATATCCACTCGAGGAACCAAGAATAGAACGAGACACTTGCTGCCGTTAGCAGACCAAGAACGAAATGGACAGATTTCATGCGACGCACCAAGACCGTGAACTCGGAGGGTGCTCGCATGAAGGCGTGTTCACAAACCTTAATAAGTCACCGCGCAACTACCGGAAGAACTATGAACTGAAAATTGATCGTTGACTAAAGGTGTGAATGATTTCCGTGACAATTTTCGCGAAAACATTAACATAAATTCAATCGGTATAATTGAGACCACGAAATCCACGCTGAATCCTAAAACCTACGTCGGAATCGAAGTTTACCGAGTTTCTGACTACAGCGCGCTCAGGAGAGGGATTGTGAACTAAATGGTCACTAACAGTTACGTCCTGGATTTCACGGAAGTGTGACGGTGTGGCCCGTTTTCGAATTAAAATGCACACCAGCGAACTCTAGGGAGCGCGGCAAGAAGCTCCAAATTCAATCTGAATCATTTCTAATGATTAGAAGCTGAAATACAAATACGAAATAACGTTCAAGCACAAAACCTAGAACGGAAGTTTCAAGTATGAGAAACTTCATATTACAAAGCTTAAATAGGTTGCAAGCTGTTAGTTGCATAAAATAGTTACACATAATGCAGTACTCTCTCTCTCTCTATCCTGAAGTTAGGTTATGTTAGCTTAAACATCTACGCAGTACACAATAAATTGCCTCTTAAAGTGAAGTTTTTGTTTATTTAGTGAGTCATAGGTCTAAATTTAGTATCATTAATGAGTGTATGGCGCCAGTCAGACCGGATGTAGAATGGACTTTGGACTTGTTTAGACTATTTCGTGTTTAGACATGTCAATCATCGAATGACTCATTTCATGACTCATGTCCTGTAGGCGGAGCAAATTGACCTACTTTCTTATTGGCTAATCTATAGGAAAATTCAATGACGTAAGCAATGTGATTGGTTCATGGCCGAGGAGAGGGAATAAATCTCCTCCCATTTGTAGGTTATAAAAAAGCACGCAGAGCCACAAAAGGGCATATTCTGTACTTAGAAATCCGTTGAAACAACTTTAAACCTGCGACTCTCAGTTTCATAATTTTGCTTTTATGAAAATTGTGATTCAACGTAAATCAAAGACTCAAATAATTACAAGCTTGTAACGCGACGCGCTTCGCGATTAATTATTGCACTCATGTGCATCAACCAAAACTGTGAACAATAAATTAAAAGAAAACTATTGAATAAATCTTGTGATTCAGTGAACATAAACAATGGTGTTTTTATTTAAACTTGACCTAGTTTAGCGGCAGTGGTTTCCACCACTCAACGGCAGAATTTCGAACTCTCCTTCAACGAATCAACAGATGGCTACAACAGAATGAAATTCGATTGCAGATCCTGAGACGTAACATTGGTGTGAGAAGTGGGATTCTGCACCGCAAACTAGGTCATTAACATTTAACTTTGAGTGTACGCGTCTGACCAAACTCTAACTGTTCTACTAGTGCTTCGTAGTGCGCGGATTTAAATTATCGCTCAAGACTGAGTTATCGACAGAGTGAAGTGAAGTGCAAACACAAATACTAAAGAAAAACTGACTTTATAAATGAACAGTGACATTTAATATAAACAATAACACTTAAATGTCGGACCCAAATCCTTTACTGATGACTCTGGTTGAACTCTTTTCGGATCCTGATTTTGAACCTCTACAACTATGTCGCATCTATAATGATGGTGAAGGCTGCCTTTGCATTGAGGTGTATCTTCGAGAAGGCTATTATAAATTTTGCGTGGCTCCAGAGAATGTACCCATCAGTTTTCTGCAATCACAGTAAAATTTAAACGTGCTCACATTAAATTTTGAGAAAAGCCGCGACCTTCTACCAGGGTTTCGCGTGGTTTTACTCCCGGTAGCTAGGGTGTTGCCAATTGCACCGAAGTCGTAGTCGGTTGAGGGAGATTCCACGAATCAATTCCTCCTGCCAGCTGCGAGCTTGAAGGATTTTGTACGCGCAATTACAAAATACCAAGATCATCGAAGGAAGACTACCAGAACGAGATTACTGGCCGAGAACGGAAGAGGGTTACAGCAACGTTGCGTTGGACCGACCAGGTACGGAAGATGGTTACGGCACCGAGGAACATAGAAAGGACCAGAAGGACTCTATCGGATAAAGCAGGACGTCATCATCTTCAAGCACCTACCTCGGATTCCAGTAACTTCAGGCTTCGCTGGACCAGACTTCTGTGGAATAAGTGTCATAGTGAAAGTGAATAAGTTTTAAGTTCATTGAGGGGCCTGAACCATCACAAAACTGTAAGTTTTTCAATTTTATTTACAAAATGCCGCCTGTAGCTAGGAAACGCCATTCAACTTGGTTGAGGGTGATTTGCAGGTGCAGAGACCTCAGATTCCTGTTGCATCTACCTCAGGATCTGTTTTACAGATAAGTAAAATTTCAGGACCGGAAAAAATGTCGCGAATTGTTAAAGACATTATTCCAGAATTTACGGGGAAAACATGTCTGTGAAATTATTTCTCAAATATTGTAAAGCCGTAATCGAGATGACAAATCACTTTGAAATACCATATCTTACAATTTTGATTCTAACTAAAATCACGGGTGAAGCGCGAAATCACATTCAAGACAAAGCGGATTTAGATTTGAACGATATTTTGAAAACTCATGAACGAATTTATTCTCAAGAAGAAGATGTCAGCCAATTATTGCAAAATTTGGCCAATATTAAACGAAGTCCCGGTGAGACTATTCAAGAATATGGGGCGCGTGTAAATCAAATTTTGAACAAGCTCGTAAGCCAAGTTTTAGAAAACACTCCTGGGGAAAAAAGGGTCGGCAGAAGTGAGGCATATAAGGAAACGGTTATTGGCAATTTTTTGCGTGGATTGGATATGGATCTTTATATGAATATTTCTGACAAAGAAATACATTCTTTAGATGACGCGATCGCACTTGCAATTAAAGTTGAACAAAGGGTTAAGAGTTGGGGAAGGATGCATGGGTCCGTTGAATCTGATGCAGTCCCTTCTACTTCGTCACGATCAGATTTTAAAACCAAACCAAATCAGAATGCATATAGACAAGTAGCTCATATGCAAGCTCAGGAAAATGTTAAGCGTAAGCGTAACTTAGATTCCGTTCAGTGTTTTAATTGTCAGGAATAAGGACACTTTCAGCGGAACTGTGTCAAAAAGGAGAAAGTACAAAATGTAAAGGATAGAGAGAGCAAACAATGTTCCTATTGTGAGAGAGTAGGTCACGAGTATAAATACAGTGAATTGAGGAAAAGGCATGAACTCGAAAAATCTCGAGCTAAGCAGGGACTAACTAACTTTCCTATTTTTTTAAACGAGAAACAGGGCCAACAAAAGGGGAAAGTTGCGACCCTAAATCTGCAAGTACCCCCGAAAGAATAATTTTGAACATTCATTCTTCAGAAGAACCAGTTCCGGTAGTCGATTTTAGGAATTTGTCTTTTAAAAATGGTGCAATTCAAGCTTTGGTTGATACCGGTTCAAGCGTGAATTTGATTAAAACAAATACTCTAAGCCCACGAATAAGTGTAAATTCGAAAATAATTTACAATCTTGTAGGGATAGGCCCAGACATGATTCCAACAGAAGGAGAAGTAAAAATATTTGTGAGAAGAATTATCACACCTTTTCAGGTGGTATCCGAAGATTTTCCTATTCGACAGGATGGGCTCTTAGGTATTTCTTTTTTGAGGCAACATGGGGCGATTTTGAATTGTATTGACGATTATATGCATTTGGGAGACGAAGGTCTTCCCTTTATTACGCACACAAATCTAAAATTACCTGCTCGAACCAAAAGATTAGCAACATTGTCCATAAAGGCCACTAATTTAAGCGAAGGTTATATTAGGAAAATGCAATGCGGACCAGACGTATTTTCTGGCGAGGCTTTGGTATCAAATATCGATAATTCAATTGAAATTTATGTGACAAACACGTCAGATAAAGATGTAGATTTGATAATACCACTTCTTGAGCTGGAGGAGTGTGAAGTACATTCTCCTTCAATTCAGGATTCAAGGTCATCCGAAGATTCTCAAGGAAAAGAAAAATCTAAAGCAGATAGGTTCACAAAACTTATAGAAAATCTTGATTTCCGTGATTTAAATGACGAAGAGAAAGGTAGTCTTTTAGTAATATTCAATGAATTTCCTTATCAATTTTTCCTACCTGGCGATAAGTTAGGAATAACTAGCACGGTAACCCACAAATTTATACAACAAGCGAACAGCCAGTTAATATAAAGCAATATCAAAATCCCCCTATTCATAAAGAGGTAATACGATGCGAAACTCAAAGATTACTACAAGATGAAATAGTTCAACCTTCAAGTTCCCCTTACAATTCTCCTGCATGAGTCGTGCCTAAACCACCTGATGCACAAGGTAATAAGCGATGGCGGATGGTCATTGACTACCGTGCCCTAAATGAGCGAACTGTTCAAGATGCTTATCCCTTACCGAATATCATAGACATACTAGATCAGCTTGGTGGAGCTCAATACTTTTCGGTTCTAGACTTGGCAATGGGATTTCATCAAATTCCAATGGACCCATAGTCCAAGGCCAAAACAGCTTTTTCTACTCCTTATGGCCATTATGAGTTGACAGGTCTTCAAGGTATCTAGCTCTTTGTCTATATGGATGAAATAGTCATTTATGCCTCGCCTTTAGCTGAACCTACTCGAAAATTAAAGATCCTATTAGAGCGATTAAAATCTGCAGGTTTAGCCTTGCAACCAGAAAAATGTCATTTCCTTCGGCATGAAATTGCATATTTAGGACATATAATTACACGAGATGGTGTCAAGCCAAATTCTAAAAAATTAGAAGCCGTCAAAAGGTTCCCTCCACCTGAAGCAAAGAAAAATATAAAACAATTTCTAGGTCTAATAGGATATTATCTTAAATTTATACCTGATTTCGCAAAGTTGGCAAAACCTTTAACTGCCGTGTTAAAGGATAAGGTTCCTTTTAGTTGGGGTCTTGCTCAACAAGAGGCCTTTGAAGTTCTTCGTGACAAGATTTGTTCAGATCCTATTTTGCAATATCCTGATGTTTTCAAGGCCGTTTGTACTCACAACGGATGCTTCCAATTAGGCGGTAGGTGGAGTCCTTAGTCAAGGTCCCATAGGACAAGATTTGTCTATAGCATATGCATCTCGCACTCTTCACGAACCCGAATTGAATTTCTCAACTACCGAAAAGGAGCTTTTGGCAACAGTGTTCAATGTCAAACATTTCCGACCATATTTGTATGGTCGTCAATTCACATTGGTGACCGATCATCGTCCTCGGTTGGCACGGTGGCGAATATTATTAAGCGAGTACACTTATTTGATTGTATACAAGCCTGGTAAAAGGAATGCCAATGTCGACGCGTTATCTCGAAACCCTTGCGCCAAAATTAGCGGTATTTTGTCTACTGAATTGGAGTTGGCTGGTGCGTCCGGGGTAGTGCACGACCATGGACGTTCCGGTATATCTCCTGTTCAGGCAGATGAAGCCGTCGATCCTGAAGGGCAGAGAAGACATGTGTTTTTCAACGAAGGGATCCCACAGGCTCAAGACGAAGAAAATCTGTATGCGATGTTCACAGATTGTTCAGATGACGAAACTAGTGACGATTTTGACCTCGAATCTGAGTACGACTCCCACACATCAAGCGAGTGGCGATCTCAGATTCACAATTCAGGTACGATGCTGGCGTTAGGCGCGCGGGCAATCCTGAAATTGGGTGCGATTCCTGTGTTAGGTGAGCAGGAAATCCCAAACAAAGGTACGATGTCTGTGTCAGGCGAACGGACAATCCCCGAGGTGGTTGAGGCCTGTGTTGAAAAACAATGTGAGAGCCTGGATCATTTCCGTCAAGGTACCACAGTTGAAGCGGCGTCTGAGGGCATTGGGCATAACAGCACCAGCACGATTTTGACAATTACAGATGTTTGTGTGATCTATAGTAAAGACAAGCTTACTATGGGCAATGGTCACGTAGTTCATTTTATTTCAATGTTTCTAAAACGGGAAACAATTTGGATGAAATATCTTGGTCTTCAATTGAAAAAGTATTCCGACAGCAATTTCTCGGAACCGGCTTGGTAATAAAGGTCTGCTCAGGGGAAATCAAATTTCCATCTCCGGAAGAAAGGCAGAAAATGTTACAGGAAGCTCATGAGCCCACAATCGGAGGTCATAAAGGGGTCTGAAAGACTTATTGGCGAATTAGACCCAATTATTATTGGTCCGGTATGAAAACTGATATTCAGAAGTTCGTCAGGTTTTGTAAAAACTGTCAGCGTAACAAATTAATCAGAACTCGAACTCGACAACCTATGATCATCACGGATACGCCCAAAGAACCGTTCGATAAAATTCAAATAGATATGGTAGGACCTATTCCCACTACTCCTCGAGGTCATAATCATATTTTGACTAGAGACTAGAGATTGCTAAAAGAAAGTCAAAATTATATTATGATCGCACAGCAAATCCTCAAAATTTCCATGTAGGAAACAAAGTAGCTCTAAAAGTTCAAATTAGAAATGACAAAAAATTTGATCCTTTCTTTGAAGGACAATACGTGATAGAAAAATGATTGGGGAAGCTAATGCTCAGATTAGGGACGAAAGAACAAATAAAATCAAGGTCGTTAATTTGGATAAGCTACAGTTAGTGGCTCATCCTCTTCAAGATTGAAAGAATTAAATTTTGAAATAAAAGGCTGTAAATAAAACTCTAAAAAGGAAACTAGGGAGAGTTTGTTGGTTAACAGAGAGCGAATAATGAAAAAGATCAATTTTAAAATGGACACTTCTGTGTTTCTTTTCGATAAAGTAAACATGACAATCTGAACATCAAAATAAAGGGCGCTTAAGGACACAACGAAATAATTCTTACTTGATATTATTATAAGAATTTCACAAATAAAAATTTTACTTATCTAAAATATGTTGGTGAGTGCCGGAGTACCTTCAGTTTGCAATAGAAATGTGAAAAGAACCTGAAAAATTTGATAAGATGTAGAGTCTGCAAATTCAAATTTCGTGCCATTTTCTAGCAAGCAGACGAAAATAACGCCAAATGCAAAGGGAGTACAAACCTAAATTATCATTAATTATTAATTAAGGGGAATAACTTCTTCCTACATTGTTTTTAAAATAAATAATAATAAAAAAATAATATAAACTCAAATTAAATAAAATAAATGAAAAGGATGAAATATTTAAGGTTAAAATATGTTTTTAAATACTTTGCAAACAGAGTCCTTTAAAAAGAAATTTTCCAATAGATCGATTTCTAAATGCGCAGTTAATCAGATAAAGGACGAGAGAAAGGGCTAAGGCAAATAGTAAACAAGTGATTAAGAAGGAAAATAACGATAAAAATTTTGAAAAAATGGATCAAAATAAATCACATCCCGATTGGTACTGCTTAAACGAGGACATA
>CAKNXH010036339.1:0-11299 GCA_932178445.1 Andricus quercusramuli | reverse complement strand
ATTCAACTACATTTTGGATAAAAAATTGACTACTGTGATGAAAATTTGTTCTTTTCTTGTTGTTTAATATTCGTCTTCTTTTGGATGAAATGTAATTTGTGAAGTAAAAAAAGTATTGCGTGTCGAAAAAGTAATTTTCGTAACTGAAGATTCATATATTCCTGTTTTGGTTGCAAATTCATATATTTTGCTGAAAAATCGACTTTTATACCGAAAATTGAACAGCTCGGTTTGAAATTGATCTTTTTGGTTGGAAATTCGTTACTTCAAGCAAAAATTCAACTGTATCGTTCAAAATTCTTTTTTCTAAACTGATTTTTTCTCGAACAAGAATTAAAAATGTATTGATTGACAACTTATCTTTCACAGTGTTTTGTTAAAAATGCATTTATTTTGTTGAAAAGTGAAGCATTTTGTTCGAATATGTTCTTGGCGAAAGATGAATTTTTTCTGTGTCGAAATCTAAATGCTCTATTGATAATTCGATCTTTTTCAGCTGGAAATTAATTATGTGAATTCAATATGTAACAATTTCTTCTCTGTTTAAAAATTATCTTCTTTGGTCAACAATTTCACTTTTAGTTCAACCGATCAAATTTCTGCTGGACTTTTCTCTGAGTTACAATATGTTAAAATCCGTTCACAACGAGAAATTATATTTCGAGTCTCGTTCTTCGAGATTACATCGTAGTACCGCTACTTTGACTAGTTCTAACCACAATTTTAGAGAATAGATTTGAAGAAACTCGCGGCTTCCCGTGGCTTGTTCCTTCTATGCGCTCTGACTGTCACTCTTCATAACGTTCTTTGTGCTAGACAAAGCCACATATTAGAGATTCCATTATACGACAAAAGTTTATTTTCACTCAAGATTATAATAAACAATAAAGGAAATCGGATTCAGAAAACCTTTTTTCAGCAAATATCAATATGGGAAAAGGCAAAAAACATAGTAGAGATCGGGAGGAGGAAAAAGATAGCAACAAGCGTTTAAGGAGGTTGGAAAAGATTGTACAATCTTTAGCAGACACAATGCTCAAAACATCACATAAAGGTAACTCAATATTTATTCTTTTAGTTAAGTCTAAATTACACGACGTCAGGGATTCAATGAGTATGAGTATTGACGGGCGTTTCAGACTGGTGAATTTTGCACGTAGGAGGCAATAACAACCAGTGCTGTAGATTTTCATCTGACATTATCGGGAAAAAATAATTTTTTCCTTGCAGATGAGAATCAAGATCCCCCTAATAAGGAGAATGTACCCGAGACTCCACGAAACGAAGAGATTCGTAAAAACGAATCGGCAGAATCTGCCAAACCTCATGAAGACCCAGAGGCTCTCCTCGACGGACTCAAGCGTAAGGAGGAGGATCAGGAGGTGGCACCAGTGGAGGTTGAGAAAGAGTCATCGGAGTCTAAGAAACTAGACGACGAAATTGAAATACTTCTAGGAAATGATCCGGAAGCTAAGAAAAAAGAACAAGTAGATCTACATGAAAGTTTGGTCTCGAGATGGTCCTCATGGTTGACGGACGGGTTACCTAAGGAGGCCAAGATGAAGGTAGTGGATAAATATCCACGTAAGGGAAATATTTCTCTTGAGGCACCAGAGTTGAACGAGGAGATTGTGTCAACTTTAAACGAAACGGGTGTCAAGAGAGATCAGCTCTTCGTCCTTGAACAAAATTTAGCTGGTTCGGCTTTGTCGGCATTGGGGCAAAGCATCACAATGATATTAAATGATAAAGAAGAGCCGCTAGATCGTCTGGACTTATTAGAAAAATTAGCCGATGCAGGCCAACTGTTAACTCAGCTGCATTTTCAGGTTTCTTCGGCCAGAAGAGCGTTTATCTCTCCAATTCTGACTAAATCAATGAAAACCCTATTGCGGACGACTAAACCAGGTTCTTTATTGTACGGAGAGAAGCTGACGGATAAAATTAAAGCCGCGAAATCGATGGAAAAGATCGGCAAAGAAATCAAGGCCACGTCTCTTCCTTCGACCTCCTCCACTAGCAAAAAAGTGACTAGACCATTCCCTGTACGCACTTTAAACTGGCGGGGCCAGAATACGAGACAGGGGAGCTCGTATCAGAGCCCGAGACCCTATCAGCAGAGACCTCCCCAAACAACTCAGTACAACAGCAAGAGCATGTACAACAGCACCCCCAAGACAGTCAGCAGGATTCAACGGTCAACGTTTGCAGAAAAGAAGAAGTAAATAAAAAGGTGAGAGTAGTAGCAGGGCGACTAAGTCGTTTTCTCCCCGAATGGAAAAAGATCACCATTGATGTTTTTATCTTAAATTGTGTGAAAGGATACGAAATTCCTTTCCAGACAAAGCCACCATAATCTCTGAGCTTCAATAAAGATTTGCAATTTTCGTTAGAAGATGAAAGTTGTTTAGAAAAAGAAGTAAATAAGTTATTATCGATGGGAGCAATAGTTAAATGTAAAACGGTAGTAGAGCAATTCTTGTCCCCCTTTTTCCTGGTTCCGTAACCAGATGGATCTAAAAGATTCATATTGAACCTGAAATGTTTAAATCAATTTATAACGACGTATCATTTTAAAATTGAAGATTTAAGGGTAGCCTTGAAGTTAATTTATCCAAATTACTTTTTATGTAATCTGGACTTAAAAGATGCTTACTTTCTGGTAAGCATTGGTCCAATCAGTAGAAAATTTTTGAGATTTAAATTCAAAGGTCAGATCTACGAATTTCAATGCATGCCTTTTGGACTCTGTACAAGTCCTTATGTATTCACGAAGTTACTAAAGCCAGTGCTCAATTATCTAAGAGAAAGAGGGTGGCTATCGACAGCATATTTAGATGACATTTTATGTATCGGTAGGTCACTGACCAAATGCCGAGAAAATGTAGCTGTTACGAGAGAAATTTTAAATAAATTAGGTTTTATCGTGAATGAAGAAAAAAGCAAACAAGTACCAGAACAGAGGTGTAAGTATTTGGGGTTTATTATAAATTCTAGTGACATGACCGTGTCTTTACCAGAGGAAAAGAAAATGAAACTAAATAATACTATTCGGGGATTTATAAACAAAGATTCCTGCTCAATTAGAGAAATGGCTGCTTTAATTGGAGTATTAGTTGCAGCGTGTCCAGGAATCCCCTATGGGATATTATATACGAAGCTCTTAGAAAGAGAAAAGTTTAAGGCATTAATACTAAATGAACAAGATTTTGACAGAAGAATGATAATTCATTCCTGCGTGAAAAACGAACTTAGTTGGTGGTTAAATAGTATTTTTGTAACAAAAAACCCGATTAGATCACTTAATTATAAACTAGAGATTTTCTCGGACGCGTCGCTGACGGGATGGGGCGCTCATTGTAACGGAGAAAATGCTCACGGATTCTGGTCAAAAACGGAGAAAAAACTCCATATCAATCACCTGGAAATCATAGCAGCCTTTTTAGCGCTTAAGTGTTTTGCTAATGGATACGAAAATTGTGAAATTTTACTTAGAATCGATAACACCACGGCAATTTCGTACATTAATCATATGGGGGGAGTGCAGTATGTAGAACTTAATAAACGGGCAAGAGAAATTTGGACCTGGTACGAGAGAAGAAGGATTTGGATCTTTGCTTCCTACATCCCTTCACGGGAAAACATGGATGCAGACAGAGAGTCTAGAAGGGTCAATGTGGATACAGAATGGGAATTAGGAAATCGTTTTTTCCAAGTCATAGTAAAAAAGTGGGGTCTACCAGATATTGACCTATTCGCTGCGAGGAGTAATGCAAAGACCAAACTTTTTTGCTCCTGGAAGCGAGATCCAGAAGCTCGATACATAGATGCATTTACGGTAACCTGGAGTAAACATTTTTTCTACGCCTTTCCACCTTTCGCGGTGATCGCGAAGGTATTACAGAAAATTAATACGGATAAAGCTCAGGGAATAGTGGTGGTTCCTCATTGGCCCACACAGCCTTGGTTCCCTTTATTTAAATCTATGCTGACAGAAGACCCAATAATTTTTTCTCCGTCTTCCAGCTTACTGTTATCTCCGTGCGGGTCCCAGAGTCATCCGCTAGCAAAACACCTTACCCTGGTTGCAGGGAGGCTCTCCGGCAATCATATCAGCAGAAATTAGTGCCACAGGAAGCGGTAGAGATTTTAATTTCATCATTATCAGAATCCACAATCAAACAATATAATTCAGCTCTCAAAAATTGGTGGGGATATTGCCAGAGTGTCGATAGAGACCCTCTACAACCAAATGTCCACCAAGTACTAAAATACTTAACCTTTCGTTTTAACCAAGGTGCTTCATACGGAACGCTAAACTCTGAAAGATCGGCTATTAATTTGATAAGTGCGGTGGATCTAGGCAGCGATGGTTCGATAAGTCGTTTTTTCAAAGGGGTTTTTAAAAGCAGATCAACGGAACCTAAATACGACTCAACCTGGAACACGGAAACGGTTTTAAATTGGGCAGAAACGCTCGAACCTCTGGAATCATTAGACTTAAAATCGCTCACCTTCAAATTAGTGTGTTTGCTAGCATTAGCTACAGCACAGAGGGTACAGACATTGTCATTAATTAAAATAAGTGTTATCTTGGTATCGAAGGATAGTGTAACCATAAGGATAAAAGATCAAATTAAAACGTCACGAGTTGGAACACCTCAACCATCTTTTATCTTACCTTTCTTTAACAAGCGCAAAAGTGCTTGCATTGCTACAGTGCTACTGAGCTATTTGGAGAGAACCAAAGGTCTAAGAGGAAACGAGGACTATATGTTTATAACCTTCAAGAGGCCCTATCATAGAGCTACGTCACAGTCGATAAGTAGATGGATAAAATGCTGTCTAGTAAAAGCGGGTATAGACCAAAAATATACAGCTCACAGCACGAGACACGCAGCCACATCAGCGGCGGAATCGAAGGGTTTGGACGTGAATATCATAAAAAGCACGGCAGGATGGTCAGCGAATTCACAGGTGTTTGCAAAATTTTACAAACGACCAATAGAACCAAGAAAAGAATCGTTCGTTGAAGCTCTGTTTTCTCAACAAAATTAAAAAATGAATAAAATCTGGATACAAATATTATGTAATTAAGCTCAGTGAGTGTTGCTGGAGATTGTTAATATAATTAATAATATAAACAGTAAGTTGAATAATTAAGTCATTATGCTCTGAACATCTACGATGTAATCTCGAAGAACGAGACTCGAAATATAATTTAAAATCAAACGAACTTACCTTAAGTGAAGTTCGATTGTAATTATATGAGAGTCTCGTTCGAGATGATTACATCCCTCCCACTTTTTCATTCTTTAAAAATTTCTTCCCCCCCCCACCCAAAAAAATAAAAAAAAATATATATATATATATATATATATATAGAGCTTATTTCCATAATTTCGGGGAAAGCTTTAAACTGTATGAAGAGTGACAGTCAGAGCGCATAGAAGGAACAAGCCACGGGAAGCCGCGAGTTTCTTCAAATCTATTCTCTAAAATTGTGGTTAGAACTAGTCAAAGTAGCGGTACTACGATGTAATCATCTCGAACGAGACTCTCATATAATTACAATCGAACTTCACTTAAGGTAAGTTCGTTTGATTTTAAATTTTATTCACTCAATCATCCAGTTTTTCTCCACCCCTTCATAGTTACAGTACAATTTTATCCCAAATCGGCATACCTAACTTGTGGACGATCCCTATAGTGCAAAAGCTCAAAAGCATAAAATGCATCTATTACTCATGTAATTTTCTTCTTAAATTTTCAGTATTCTCAGACAGGTCTCATTCTGGTCCAAATATATCTCCGAAAAAAGTGGAGGAGAATAAACTGCTTCTAGAATCATATTATGGCATCACAGTGAAGGATATGCAAAAACCATGCGACAAAGTTACTGACGAAAAAACTAGGACGGAAAATATCAACGAAGCTTTCGATGAACTTACAACTGCTCTAAATTCCAAAAATATCCCGAAACCTAATGATTCCACGCATGATAAAAAGGTTATCAAAGCAGCTTTACCGTGCGCATCGGATAAGGAAGTGGACAAGAGAGTGAAATACTTGAAGGACGGGTAAGTTTGTTTAATGTTTCATATACAAATTTCACACTATATTTTTAGATAAAGTTCTCCCGCTCCCCGCACTACTAACCAACGTACCATAGCCTGCTCTTCTACTTCCCCAAATTTCACTACTGCCCCTTATCTAATGGTCCATCGCAAATACATCCACTACACATTTCTAACTTCTCTCACCTACATTCCATTGCACACATTCCTTCACAAGCTACCCCTACGAACACCTAACTTCCCCTCCAATGATACCCTTTCTTAGCTCCCTTTCGTCGACCCATAACATGCCAGCCACTCTCCCACTTTCCTTTCCCACCCTTCTCCTACTTTCCCTTCCAAACCTTCTCCTACTGACTCTTCTCTAATACTCCCACCACGCCTTCCCCACTCTCAGAACCTCAAATTCCTCAGCATAGGCCCCCCCTACTTCCTCTCATATCCCCCCAGACACCACTCACATTTCAAAATCTCCCTCCCTAACTCTCCTCTACTCTTCCCTCTTTTGCAATTTTCCCTCTTACTGTCCTTCCCATACTAAACCTACTTCTAATGCCCACATTCTGATCACAAGATTCCTGTGTGAACTTCCCCTCCCATTCTATACTGCCTCTCCCCTAACTTTCACCCTGGAGGAAAAAACTTTTCATGAAAAAGTACAGCATTCCCACAACTGTAATTTTTCGTTAAAATCTGTACTTTTTAGTAAAAGAATGCACAATGGTTAACAACAAAATACAGTTAAATACAAATAGCTGATTTTTTTCTTGTATTTTTTTGTAGAAAAGTAAAAAAATTAACAATAAAGTATAAGCTTCTACAATTCGAAAATTTTTTAACATTTTATTTAAATTTTTTTTACTCTGACGTAAAAATCTACATCTACAAGCTATTACAGAAAATTACAGGATTTTACATTCTTCAAATTTAGGTTTTGACGTCATAAAAACACTTTTAATTTCACGTGAATCATTGTAGAAATTTAAAAAATATATATAAATTTTTACAAACAATACTTCTCGAATCCGTTCAACATTTCGACTTGTACTTTACTGTCAATCTTTGGAATATATATGTAATATATAAGTTTCTACAAGAAATTGCAATTGAAAAAAATAATAAATTTATACCAAAAACTTTTGCTATTATAATCAATCACATTAAACTGAAGTTCCGTTATTGAAAATTGAACAATAATTGATTTTACAGAAAGATTCTGAATCTGTTCAAAACTAAGCAAGTTACAGGTTTTCACGTTAAAAATACAAATTTTTCAATTTGAAAGCCTCAGTAAATCAACAAATGTAAACGCTCGATTGAAGCTTTAGAAGTACTCTTAATTTTTAAATAATTTGAAATTAATAGAATTATAATTAAACGCTCTTACTGAATTCAAAATTCTATAAAAATATTGTTTAAATCTAAAATATTAAATTTTTAACCATTTAATTTGAAATTTTTTAAATAAGAATGAATTTTTTTCAAATATTCAGTAAAATTAAACTTTTTTTATGCAAACCAAATATTAAAAACTAAACAATTTCAAACTGAACTATTTAAAATAGAAATCCTTGAGTCGCTAATATTTTAGTGTTAAATTTAAACTTTGAACGTTACAATTTTATTGTTTTATTTTACAAATTTTCAATAAATGTAAAAGAAATTATTAAATTTTAATGCATACATCACAATTGAAGAATTATCAATTTGGAAAAAATTGAGTTAGTTTAAAAGATATTACCAAGATTTGAGAAAATCCAAACTTAATCAAAAACTGGAAAATATTTTGAATGATAAAAAATCAAATTTAGATTTCTGAAGCTTTCAGAATTAAATTTTGAAGCTTTTCAAGGATTTCTAATGATTTTAAAAAAGTAAAAATAAATTGTCGATTTTTCTGGGGAAAAAAATGATTTTTTATTTTGAAAAATTAATTTTAAGCTAATTTTTCTTAATACAGAATCCAAAGGCAACAGGAATTCAAAGATAATAATATTATTATTAGGCTGCTAGAGATTTTCTAAATTATATTTTATTGAAGAATTCCCCGTTAAGAAGTGTTGAAAGCTTTCATTTTATACGCGTAAATTATTGAGCATGTGAAAGAACGTTTTTTTAAGTTTTAATTTAAAAAGTTTGAAATTCAAAAATATATATTTCACTTTGAAAGTCTCAATTGGCGGTTCAGTTTATTAACTTCAAGTGTAATATTTTTTATCTTCTACAGTTCGAACCTTTCAATGTCAATGACGGTGATCAATTTTTTCTCAATTTTTCAATTTTTATTTTCAGTCAAACAGTTGTCTCTTCTTCGACCTGGGGTGACAAATATTGAGAATATTGCAAATCACATAGTTTTAGATGACATTTATGTTATCCAATCGATTGCTATATATTCGAAAAAAAATCATTTCAAACGTAAGGTGTTTTTTTTTTTTAATACGATTATCGATCATTGTCTTTCAATATTCTGCCATTCCTTTAAATATTAAAAATAGAAGCTTTTGGTAATAGCGATTCTTTCAGTTGTAATTTTTTGTAAATTCTGGTAGAAAATTACAACTACAATAAAATACAACAATTTACATGAAAATACAAAAAAAAGTGCAGAATTTGTCTCAATAATAGGAAAAAGTTGTTCTTTGCTGTAATTTTGGTTGTAATTGATTATATTTATTTATAGATTCCTGTAAAAATAGTTTTAGTTTTCTTTGCTGTTTTGTAAAAAATTTTCCACCAGGGCGCTCCATTTTTTATTGAAAACTGAAATCGTTTTTCATTTAAATATCAATTATGTATTACACTTTATAACAGAAAAATCATGTCCCCCTTCAAATTGAAATACGACATGCGCACTTAGCGCAAAATTGATGATGCTAATGCTCAAACTGAATATCATTTTATTTTCAGACTGAAGGGTAATGAACAGTAAAGTGGATAAGGAGAATGGCAAGTGAACCAAAAGATAATATATATGACGACTTCTGATCTTTCCACAATATAATTATAACAAATTGTTAATATTAAACGCCACTATGGATTTTCCTTGTGTACTACGAAAAAAAATTGTAGGTGAATACTAGTACAGATATTTGAAAGACGGGCGCAGCTGCCGGGGTCTAAAATCAGTACAGTTTTTTCTTGGGGGAAAATATTCGAATATTATTTAGTGACCTGTAATAATCAAAATATGTAACATTTAATAAAAAGTTATTATTATACCTCAATCTGTCTTTTCCTTCAAGAAACAATTATTTTCTTCGATTTGGAAAATTTTGCAAATTTATGTCATGCCCTCGCCAAAATTGGGATCGTATATTTTTTTCAATTTTCCATAAAATTTAGTTACCTCTCACGAAAAAAACTCAAAGAAAAAGATAATATCTTTATTGGGTTCAATCAAGATAAATTTCAGATTTGACACATTAAACTTTTGACAAAAAAGTGTGCTTTTGACTCAATAAAAACAACACATGTGTTTTACACTTTCCCGAGCACTCTTCCAAAAAATTCTTAATTATGCTTATAATTATTGTTCGAATTTTTAATTTTTATTATTCTCCACTTACAAAATCTGTACATTTTAAACATTTGCCGAAATATTTTAACCTATAGGAAATTGAAAAATGATTTCCCTCGAATACGGATGAATATTATTAAGTATTATCTTAAGTCAATAAATAAATTTACTTGAGAATATATACAATAATTCAAGAAAAAGTTTAGAAAAATGGAAAACGTGACAAATGGTAAAGTCTAATAAAATGAAGCGATGGTCGGAAATTCTTGACTCTATTGACACAGTAAGAAGGCCACACTGTGAAATTATAAACGTAATGTAGCCTGCCCCAATTTAAAAACACCTCTGCTTGGAAAGTCAGGAAAAATGAGAATTTCTTACAATCTCACAATTACAATGGATCAATGAACACAAAATAAATTATACATATTCAGGGTGTCCGTGAGCTACTTTTCAACACAGTTCTGTTTTCGATTTTCAAAATTTTTTTTTCAGTTATAAATTTTTTTAGTTTTTTATAGAAAATTGCAATTGTTCAAGAGAACGTGAATTTATACGAAATATGTGGTTTAGAATTCTGTAAAGAAACAATGGCTCGTTAAACGATGGAACAAGGGGTTTCAATTATGAAAATTGTTATGAAAATGAAAAGAAACAGTTTACAAAGAATGAACAATATTATTAATGGTAGGAATAGTTTTGCGAAAGCTTTAGGAAAAAATTAACACTGGTTGACCTAGATGATTTATTATTAAATAATTCAGAGATTAAACGATTTACTCTCAAAAGTAGCAATTGTCGAACAAAAATTCTTGAGGAGAAGTTTTCATAAGATCGGAAGATAACTGCATCAGGCCTTGTTAGTCTTCCATACACATGCAGTGAACTCTTGCTGGGTAGTATACACAAATCTTGATGCTGGACAGCAATTCGAATTTCATCACTGTTGTTGAATGTTGATGATTCATAAGGCTGATGTGGATGAATCTCATAGTGAGCTACAGACTCATCAAATCTCACTGGTGTTTGAATGTTTAGTATTTCTTCAATTTTTATTGCAACAAAAAGAGATGATAAATATCTTGAATGGACGTTTCAGTTTCTTTTTCCACAAGGTATGTTCTTCAGACCAAGCTGTGTCAGGAAAAGCATGTTCTCAGGTGTTAGCTCCTTGCGTGCTGCTTGAGAAATGATTTGCATTCGACATGTTGACGCTCTTATATAGACTCCTTCGCGATTGTATACTATACCCATTATGATGATGATTTGCAGGCACGGACTGGCCGTCTGGAATTTGGGAGATTTCCCGGTGGGCCGCGAGCCTGGAGGGCCGCTGAGGTCATATCTAGGGCCGACTTTAGTACAGGGTCCAGTACAGGCTGTGGTCACTGGTATAGGCAACCGCGAGGGCACATATTCTGGTCCTGTTTTGCGGGCTCGTTAGATGGCTCTGTAGGTCTTTCCCCGCTATACGTCGCTGAGGGTCCACGTTTCATCTATCTCTCTTACTCCTTCGTAGTTTACCGAACGTCAACACATGTCCGAATTTACACAACCTAACCTGTGCTAACCTGTAAAGAAGTGCTTGAGAGCCGATATATAATTTGTTGTCGTCATTTTCGAGCTGATTATTATCGTTGCAGTACACAGGTGAAAAAACTAAGAGAGGTAGAAGTATTGAACAAGCAGTATTAAACAAAAA
>CAKNXH010036337.1:17481-47020 GCA_932178445.1 Andricus quercusramuli | reverse complement strand
AATTTTTAAAAATATTCAGTGGGGATATTATATTGACCCTCGCTGGAGATAAATGTTTGTAATATTGGATGTTGATTTTGGCTTTATTTTGGCCTTAAACCACCATTCAGCGCAAAAACGTTTGGTTCAATTAAAAATTAATTGAATTATTTATTCTGACCCTCAAGCCAAAATCAACATCCAATATTATAAACAACTATTTCTGAAAATATTGCAAATTTTTTGTAATTTTGGAAATTCTCGGAAATATCACAAATTTTGGAACTTTTGGAAATTTCTTCTAGTAATTGAGCCGCTGGATTCTGTAAGGGCATATAAAATGCACATGGTCGTTCCGGTTGGCCCCAGTTGTCTTCAAAATCGATTTTGAAATTTTAATTTTTGAAACATACAGCTTTGTAGGAAATTTCATGGCGCATCTTTTAACCTCTTACAAAAATTTGTATCTTTTACTGTTTCTGAAAGAAAGTGATAAAAATGGATTTTGTGAAAAACAAAATTTAATAAATATTTTGACTTTAAATCGCTCTAAAGGACAAAGTTCTGAATATTTTCACATTAAAATTATAGGAGGTATGCTTAAAAATATTTTGAAGATTATATGCTCATTGAAACTGTTCTCATTTATTATAAAAAAAGTGTTAATTTTTTTGCCACACAGTATCAAAATAATGTTACGCAACATTCAAACGCTTCGTTTATTGAGGAAATTTCGAGTAAACCCAAACCTCCAGCGGAAGAAATGTTCTGGACATGAAAATATGCCCCAAAACTTTCAAATTCCCGAATTTGAACAATTAAAAGATTGTCTTTAATCAGTATTATTTATTTCAAAGCAGAGGCGTCATGAATTATTCTAAAAAACAACATATTTTTGTTGAGTGATTTTGATTTTTAACAAAATAGTTCAATTTTTATCTAAAATCATGAATCTTCAACCAAAAAAATTCAATTTTTCAGAGAGTAGTTTCACTTTCAATGAAGTAGTTGAATTTTATTCAACAACAAAATTTGTATTCTACACGAAAAATGTAATAGTTGATCTTTCAATCAAGAATAATTCTAAATTAAATAGAAGTTAGAATAGACTTCAAAGAAGAAAAAGAAACGCGTTCTTGAAGAAATAATTAATTTTTCAAAGAAAAGGTAAATTTTTGACTAAAATGATTAATCTTAAAAAAAATTGATTTTCAACAAAGTGTTCAACTTACAACAAAGTACTTGAATTTTCAAACAAAAAAGATCAATTTCCAAATAAATGATAAATTTTCAATAACAATGAAATAAGTTCTCAAGTTGAAAACTCAACAATTTTGTTAAAACCTCATTCTTTTGGGTGGAAAAGTCAAGCATCTTCGTTAAAGCAATCTTCGGTTAAAAATGAAAATTTCTGTTACAAATGCAAATTTTCGCGTTTAAAATTCAACTTTTCTTATGAAACCCCTCTTTTGGCAAAAAACCAACTACTTTGCTCAAATTTGAAATTCTAGAAATTCTATGTACGGCTATTTTGGTCCAATCGAATAATAAAGGGCTGGAAACGGCGACGACCGCGGAATTACCAGAGATTCATTTTCCCCTTTTTTTAACTGAACAGCTTCAAATTAAATACCGTTTAATTGCAAAATTGGTAATATTAAACCAGTTTATTTTGCGCAAATTTTTCAGAGTTGGGAATTTTAGAAAAAGTAATGATTAATGAAATTAATCAAATTCACGAAAAAGCAACTGTACAAAATATAAAATTTTATCAATTATGAATTTCTAGAATTCCAATATTCGAAAAAAAAAATTCCACAAACTCTATGATATTGCTGAATTGAAAAGATCCTAAAAATAGAAAATTCCGGAAATAAAATTGCCAGCAGATAGGAATTTCCAAATGACGAAATCTTTGATTGTTGACAATTAGAAGGGATTAAAATATAAAACAAAAAATAATAAGTAACATGACATACTATGTTTTTCATCACACTGTATACTAATTTCTACGAAGTGTCTCGTCGTTCGGAAATTAGGAAAGTTTATCAAATATTATTCATAAGCTTGAGAAAAAAAAAATTTTTGTCAAAGAAATGAATTTTCAACTATATTGATGAATCTTCAGTTGAATTTTTTACTTTTTAAATTCATTTTTTTGGATGAAAATTAATTTCTTCAATTGAAGATTTTACTACTTTGATGCAATTTTTGTTGGTGAAAATGATTGTTCTTTTTTGAAATATCATCTTTCCCGCTGGATGTTTAACTATTTCGTCAGAATATCATTTTTTTAGTTGCCAAAATCTTCATCCGAAATGTTAAATTCTTAACAAATTAATTAAATTTTAAATTGAAAAATATGCACTCTGAAATAAAAATATAATAGTGGACTTTAAAACCAAAAATAGATGGATTATATTTTTTGGGTTCTGTGAATTCAGTTCGAATATATTATTTTAAATTGAACGAATGGTAACAAAAAAATAATCTATTTACTAAAAAGAAAGAAAAAGTTTATCTTAAAAAATGAACATGAAGAAAATATTTCTGCATTTATAACATAATTTTTCTCTGGCTTTAGATGTAAGGAGTATTTGCAAAATAATTAAACTCTTAACCAATTAGATGAATTTTCAGCCAACAGGACAAGATTCCTACTAGGGAGATTGATCACAAATAATTTTTTCCAAAAAAATGGAATTGTCATACTTCAAGTTAAAAAAATTTATTTTTAACCAAAGAAACAACAATTTTTAAGGAAATAGTTGAATTTTCAAACAATCAAGTGTATGTTCCACTAAAATAATAAATCTAATAAACCTCATTCAGAACAGAAGAAATTTCAACAAGGTAGATAAATCTTCAACCAAGAAAGATTTTTTGAGCAATGAAGAAACAAATGGTATGATAAATGTTTAATTGAAATAGTACATTGTGTATCAAGGGCGTAAAGGAGGCTATTTTGACGAGTGTGAACTTGTAGCCCGAGCGAAGCGAGGGTGACAATCACACGAGGCAAAATAGCCGTACGCCCTTGATACACACTATACTTTTTGTCCTACCCTCCTTGAAAACAAGCATGTGAATTTTGCATCATAAGCCGCAGGCGAATGATGCAATCACACGCCTATAGGCGCACGTGTATCACACGCTATTTTTTGCAACGCCCGTCCGAAAAAGTTGTTAGGAGGTGGTAACGAATAATACTAATTTTATATTGCATAGAGTGGAGTTTTTGAAAAAAAATGAAAAAAAAATTTTCGAAAAAAAATTTGAAAAAAAAATTGTTTCAAAAAAATTTTCTGAAAAAAAAACTGTGTGAAAAAATTTTGTGTAAAAAAATTGTTGGAAAAAAATTTGGTGAAAAAAATTGCTGAAAAAAAATGTAGTGAAAAAAAAATTTTTGAAAAAAAAATTCTTGTAAAAAAAAAATTTGTGAAAAAAAAATTTGAAAACAAAATTTGGTGAAAAAAAAATTTGTTGAAAAAATTTTGTTGGAAAAAAAATTATTAAAAAAAAAATTGCCGTTCATGCTCTGTGGCCCCCTCCCCTACCTGCCCCCGTGGGGGGGGGGCTATGAAACCCTAAAAACAAAACTTCAATCATTAAAACATTTTCGCTCAGTGCAGCGTATGTGTAGCGGGCGTAAACTTTCATGGGTAGCGGGCGTAAAGTTTTTGTTGGCCCGGCGACGGAGTGAGCATGCGCAAACGCCACTGGGCCAGAAGCAGCCACTTCACGCCTGCTTAACGTGCATGCAATGACGCGTTTTCAAGGGGGGTCGGACAAAAATTATTTTTCAGGCAATGAAGAAAGATATATTCATTCGAAATATCGAACTCCAAAGAGAAAAAAAATGGATTTTCTGCAAAATGATCAAATTTCCAGTCTGAAAATATGAATAAAGTTTTAAACAAATTTTAATTAAAAAATGCGTCGAATTTCAAATTCTAGTTGAAAAACATGTTATTCGGGACGAGTTTAAGGTCTGGTAAATAAAACTTTTCTATTTACGATGAACCAATTTCAAATGGAGACGAGGTTAGTCTCTCAAAAATTCAAGTATGTAAGTGGCCTGAGCTAAGTGTCTCGAAATCAGTACAAGAAGAAACAATATTATTTTTTGAGCTAAAAGTCTTATATTCCGATTTTTTTGGGTAAATTTTGAATTTCGTCCAGAATGAAGCTCTTCATCTTTGCTTTGGTGGCAATTTCTGTCGGTGAGTAGAAGTGAAGAAAATAAATTAATTGAAACCATTTCTTTTTTTGGGTCATCCATAAACTGCAATAGGCGTGTTCCTGACATTTCCAAAAATCCTTATGTAAAATAAAAATTTTTTTCTGATCGTAATATCAACTATTACAAGTTTTTCACTAAAAATCTAGCTGTTCCATTTTTAGTTTGAAAATTTATCTTTTTCAGTGGAAAATTGACCTTTGTTTGTAGAAAATTATTCTTCCTAATCAAGCAGTCATTTTTTTCGAATCAAAGCAGTTTATTGAAACTGAAGTCCTTTTTGGTTGGAAATTATTTTTTTTTATCTTAAAATGTAAGTAATCTATTTTGGGTTGAATTTTTTATTTTTTATTTGAAAGTTCAACTACGTGATTGGAAGTTAAACTACTGTATTTATTTGTTTGAATATTCTTCGATTTAGTTAATAATTCGTTTAACTATTTTGTTACGAATTTATTTATTTCTTCGTTCAAAATTCTCTATCTTTTGGTTAAAAATTCATTTTCTAGTTAAAAAAGCTTTCCATTTTTGGTTGAAAACTTATCATTGTGGTTGAAAATTCATGTCCTTGTGTGGATATTTCCACATGTTGTTGATATTTCGTTTATTTTTCTCTTATGGAAAGAACTTATAGTTGTTAACTGAGAAATTTTGACTCAAGATTTAACTTTATCATTTTAGAATTCAGCTACTTGGTCAAAAATTGATGTATTGTGTTGAAAATTTGTGTTTTAAAACGAAACTTGATCGTCCTAGTTGAATCCGATCTTTTTTAGTTGTGAATTTTTTTTTTGTAAATTCATTTTGGTGAATTAAAATATTATTCCATTTTTGGTCGCAAAACTCTCTTTTGGGTTAAAGATTCATTTCTATATTTGGATATTCAACTATATTTTTGAAAAATCGTTTTGTCTTTCTGTGTTGAGTAGTTGGGCTATGCCGGTACGAGGCCATTTGTCAACAGATGGCGCCACCGTCGCTACTTACCCACACCGATAGATGTCGCAGTTATGTTACCTGCAGTCGGTCAAAAGTGAGGTTGGTAACGGTGATTTCTGCTAAGTTAACATTATAAGGTTCTGTTCTGTGCTAAGTGATCATTGTTCGGTAAAACAGTTTATTACCATCAGTGGGTAAAACAGGTAAGTCAGTAATTTTTATATTATCATTTTATCCTCGGTCGCTAAGGAAGGGAGCTAAATTACCAACAGTCGGTAAACATGGAGTTTAGGAATTTTTATATTATCATTTTACCATCGATCGGCAAGGTAGGGAGTTATGTTACTATCAGTCTGTAGAACAGGGAGGTCGGTAATTTTCTATATTATCATTTTACCATCGGTCGGTAAGGTGGCGATTCACGTTACCATCAGTCGGTGAAACATGGAGGTCGGTAACTTTTTATATTATCATTTTACCATAGGTGGGTAAAACAGGGATCGTCGATAATGCACATCTCCAGCCTTTCGCGCGCTCAGAACCTACCGATGGTGAAATGATAATATACAAATTACAGACCTCTCTGTTGTACCAACTGATGATAATACAGCTTTCTACCTTACCGACCGGTGGAGAAATGATAATATAAAAGGTTACCGACTTACCTGTTTACCGACTAATAGTAAGAAACTGCTGTACCGTTCAATGATCACTTAGTACATAACAGAACCTTATAATGTTAACTTAGCAGAAGTCACCGTTACCAAATGTTGATGTCGGTATCTTAGCACGAAAGAGAACCCTCCCTTAGTCGGTGGCGCCATCTTTTGACAAGTGGCCTCGTACCGACATAGCCTAACTACTGTGTTGAAAATTAATTTTGTAACTAAAAAATATTTCATTTTTGACTGGAAATTTATTTATTTATTTTAAATTTGAAGCGTTACAATTTCACTAAATTCCCCACACCACAAATCGTCTCACATAATTCTTAGATAATCCCGAATTCAAAATCTTTTTCCCAATAGAATATGAAACTCTTCTATTACTAATATAATTTTTTTCCATTTTTAGGATTCTCAGTAGGCAATGGTTCTAATGATAATAAGCAAAGCAGTGCTAAAACAATAAAAGATTTAGAAAAAAAATTTAACATAAAAACCAGTGATATAAATTCATGTGGCACAGGTGCTGGCAAGAAAACTAGGATTCACAATGCAAAAGTTCTTCTTCAAGCTCTCAAATCTCATGCTCATGGGACAAAAAAAGCTTTAGAAAATATAGCAAGTCAACTCATCAGAGCAGTGATACCGTGCGCGTCGGAATATGTAAAGGCCGGAAAACTGAGCTTCTATATGAACCAGTAAGTTCGTTCAATGTTTCATATAAAATTTTATATTTTTTATGAAAATAAAGTTTTACCCCTACCCCCACTTCTATCCCACCCCTCATGTGCCCACTCTTGACGTACTTTCCCAAACCTTCCCTACTTCCCCTCAACTACTGACCCTTCCCTAATAACCTACCACGCCTCTCCTCCTCCCTTAACCCTAAATTACTTTACCTACTTCCTCCCTACTTCTTCGCATATCCTCTCACGCCCCACTCATAATTTATACTTCCCTCCACAACTATCCTTCACCCACCCCTCATTTGCTCTTTCGTCTCCTACTGTTCTTTCCGTACTAACGTTACTACCCATGCCCTCCTACCACACCCCTGACACTCAATACCGCCCCTCCCCCAAACTTTTCCTCCGTCAATCCCTAACTCACCCTCCTATTTCGTACTTCCCTAATACTACAGTCTTCTACATACCCCACGACTTCCCCCACACTGAACCTCACTGCCCCACCCATAACTTGCCTTCTAGTGCAGCCCCTCCCCTAGTTCCTCTTTTCCCACGTCTTACTTACCCTCCCCTTTCCTACTGCCCCAAAATACTAACCCTACCACCCCTTCGGGTACAAAGGTACGTTAGGCAACCTACCAAAACTATAAAGGTTTCTGCCCGGGATGACAAAACACTAGAAAATAAAGAAAAGGATCTCTATTTAAATGAAAATTTGTATGAAAACAAAAAATGAATTCAAATAAATTTGTTTCAATGAAAAAAATTGCTTCCAATCAGAGAGACGTTTATTGGATTAAGAGCCAATTAATTATTTCTATCATTCAAAGTAACTTTCTTTTAGGGTTGGGGATTTAGGTTTTTTTTGTTAAAAAATAGTATTTTGTGGATGATTTGAACTGTTTTTAATGAAAAATCAAAATCGTTCTTGTTTGAAATATTAATTAGAGTAGAGTGGTCCTAATTCGGCACAGTAAGAATTTTTGTCGTAAACAGATGGTAAACCTGGTTTACTGGCGCTTTGATGTCTTTGGTCAGATACCACGATCCTTCATCTACAATTCTATGTTGTTCGAAGCAGTATTAGGTGATTATTGCAGTCACAATGCAGCGCAAAGTGAAGAATTTGATTTTTGCTATTTTTCAAAATGGTGGTTTCAAGCTAGCACCCACTGGGCCTGAGTCATTTCATAATTTGTCCGCTCAAATGCAAGAAAATGGGCCGATTATGGAAGTTTTAGAAGGAAATGTGCAAATTTAAACCATTTACAATGTAGAAACATGTAGATAATAGAATTAGCAAAACTTCAATAAGAAAACACAGAAAATAGAAGGACACCTACCAGAGACAAGCAACATGCAGTCAAAACACAATCAGACTGAAAAAACCCAACAAGAGACAAGTGATATGGAATTGAAACACAAAAAAATAACATAACACAAATACCAACAAAAGAAACAAGAAATAGGTGCCGACTAAGGAACACATGTCTGGTTCCGACTCAGGACCACTATGAATAGTTAAATATTTCATAATATGGCGCAGACGAAACAAATCCGAATGAAAAATCGACTTCACCAGGCAAGAGCACACAGAATGAAGAAACCATGCACTTAATCGATTGAACTTTTCAAAATATTCACACATCTATAGCTGCTTCACAAGAATGAAAGAAAATGGAATTTCGTTTGCACGAAAAATTTATACATCGCTCAAGCTGTCAAGCGAAAACTACAGTGACAATTGTCAGCGTAAATTATGTCCATGTCTACCAACCTGTCATACGACGAAATGGTTAAGCCGAAACGTTCGCCATCTCCGAGAAACGCGAGGGTGTCGAATTAACCCACAGTGTCGACTTAGGACAACTCTCCCCTACGTATTATATTTTATTTTATGCATAACTATATTTTTTCTTAAATTTAAAAACGACTCACACACATAACTCGCAATTTAATATGCTAATATTTATATTAAATATTGTTCCACTTTCAGCCGTGCGAGTCACCCTTGAAGTGGACAAAGAGAATGGCAAGTGAACCAAATGATGATACACATATGGCGATTTCTGAACTTTCTACAATCTAATTATAACTTATTATTATTATAAACTGGCACTGTGGTCCAGTATGAGATTTCAATCAACATCCAACACACCTGAATAATTTTTTTTTTAATTGGCACGCTTGCTTCTAGATTAGAAAAAATTCATACTTAATTCCGCTGAACTACACAAGCATTTTTCTGAAATATCCCTTGTGTACTACAAAAAAACAAAAACAAAATCAAAAATGTAGGCAATACTACTACAGATATTTTAAAGACAGGCGCAGTTGCTGGAGTGTTGAATCATTAGAATTTTTATTCAAGGTAGAATGTGTGAATTTAGTGTAATTGACGGTAATAATAAAACTATACGTAGCGTTTAATAAAAAGTTATTACTATGCATATCTCGATCTGTGATTCCATGTAAAAAATGTATTTTTTTCTTCAATTATAAATAGAATTACATTATTTGTGATGACTAACGTAATTTTTTTTTTCTTTAATTATGATTCGAATCACATTACTTACGCTAGAATTATTATTATATCATCATATGATATTATCAATTATTATTAATATTTATATTATATTGTGGTAGCATTGATTAGTTTGGACATATTTGTAAGTTTTTCGGAACTTCAAAAATTTTCCGTAGCAATTATTTGAAATTTCTGATTGATTTGGAAATTTTTGTAATTTTGAAAAATTTTGTAATTTTTGAAATTTCGGTAATTTTGAAAGTATTCGTTATTTTGAGAATTTTGGTCATTTTGAAAATATTTGTAATTTTGGAAATGTTCGGAAATATTCTGTGAGGAGATCATATTGACCCTAGCTGGAAATAATTGTTTTTAATATTGGATATTGATTTTGGTTTCATTTTGGTTTCAAACGTTTGGTTCAATTAGAAATTAATTGAATAATACACTGCGTCCCTTATACATATTTTTTGTAACTATCTTCTCCAGAATGAAAATGAACCACTGATGAGGGCCACCATTGTGCGCAAAAACGTTTGGTTCAATAAAAAATTAATTTGAATTATTTATTCTGACCCTGAAGCCGAAATCAACATCCAATATTAAAAACAATTATTTCTGAAAATATTGAAAATTTGTGACAATATTGCGAATTTTTTGTAATTTTGGAAATTCTCGGGAATACTACAAATTTTGGAAATTTCTTCTAATAATTTGTGAAAGTTCTGAATATTTTGGAAATTTCATTAATTTTCGAAACTTGTAATCTTAAGAATGTTTGCAAATATTGAAAATTTCTTATAATTTTGGTTATTTTTTCCTAAACTTTTATCATTGCTATCGTTTCAGAATTTCTTCGGGGGTGTCTCAAATTGAAGCTTTTGGCACATAGATTTCAGTTTGTAAAAAATAAAATTTTCTTCGCTATAGTTTTCTTTTTATCATAATGGTTAAAAAAGGAAAAATATGAAAATGGCGGAAATTTGGACAAATTTTTCTCAGTGTGCTAATGGGATAATTATAATTAGTTCAATTATTTTAATTATTTGTATCCCAGGACTTGGATCAACAGGGAATAATAAATATTATTTTGTAGAAGAGAATATTTAATTATTGTTCCATGAAAAATAAAATTTTGCAGTTTATCACGAAACCAAGACCACATAAGAATAATGTAAACAGAGAAAAGTCCTTTCTCTCGAAAAGCTAAGAACAAGTCTCTTGACGCTCCTTTCTATTTTGCGTCTTTTTATAAATTAAGAATATCATATTAATTTATACAAAAATGTAAAAAACTTGTATTGATTCGAAAATTTCAAGAATTTCGAAGGGGTTCAAGAGAGTTTAAATTTTTTCATATTTCTAGGAAAAAATAAAATTTTTCCATTTGTTAAAATTAATTTTATGAGAATATTTGAGAAGATTTAAACATTTTTTTAAAACATTATTTAAACGCTTAAAAAAATATTTCTGAGGCTTTGAGTACATTTTTTTTCTTGAAGAAAGCCTTTTCAAACATTCTAGAAAAAATTCGAATCGTTTTAAGAGATACTTAAAATTTTCGAAAAAAATTAGAGAATAATTCAAAAAGATTTATGAAATTGTCTAAGAAGAATCGGCAAGATTTTAAGGCGATTTTCAAAATAATTTGAGTCAGTTTAGACCACAGCAAGTTCTAAGCTGAACAGAATTTTTCCTAAAATTCTGTAAAATCCTATAGAATAAAGAGAACTTTATTCAAAACTTTCTAGATACGTTTTCGGCATATCTAAAATATTAAATTTTTTTTATTCTTCTCAAGAAAGATGGTAAAATCGTATGCATATAATCTCAAATGCACAGAGAAATATCCTTCAGTGCAAACAAATAATATAAGAAGAAGATTTTCACCACAAGAGCAATAATTTAAAGAATAAAACTACTGTGGATTTTTGATGAAAAACAAAATTTTTTTGCAACAACGAAAAAACCCCAACAAATTATCAACAAAATAATTACATTTTTAAACCAAGAAATCAATTTTCTACTGCAATAATGAATCTTCAACCAAAAAAGAACGAATTTGTACACTGAGATAAAAGATTACTTGATTCAAAGAAATGTAGTACTCAATACGTCCAATCAAATATTTTGTTGATCTGAAAAATTTTGTTCATAACAAGAGTGATTTTTTTGTTCGAAAAGCATCATTCGTTAAAGTAAGACAAATTTTCTCTGATCAAACAAATATTTGATTGGACGTATTCGGTACTAGATTTCTTTGAATCAAGTAATCTTTTTTCTCAGGGTAGGTATTTGTTTGTATGGGTGTATTTTCTGTAAACTACATCTCCTGATGTATTACCTGATCTTTTGTAAACTAGTACGCCCAAGAGAGGCAATTTTCCGTGTTGCTCAATTTCCGTGGTGAACTGGATATTAGGGTGTAATTGATTGATGAAATCGAAGAACTTGTGTAGTTCATCTAGTCCATGTCTCCAGATGGCGAGAGTATCGTGAACTTAACAGTACCAAAATTCTGGTTAAAGCTTGGATTGGTTGGAGATTTCAGTTTCTAGATGTTTCATAAACATGTTGGTTATTACAGGTGAGCTTGGAGATCCCATTGCTGCTCATGAGGTTTGTTCGTGGAATTGGTTATTGGAAGAGAAGTAGGCATTAGTGAGACAGTGTTCTATCAAAAGCTTGAGATTGGAGGGGGAGTTTGCAAAGGATTTAATAATATCTGCTGTATCTTCCTCATGAAGTCAAAATAGTTTTGGACGTGTGTGATGGAGTATTCTGTGAAAGGATTCAGTTTTTTTGGTGAGGAAGCGTGCTAGAATGTAAGTTGGTGAGTGTATTGCGCTGCTGATCAGTCTAAGTGGAATGTCGTTTTCGTGGATTTTTGGGATTAAGTGAAGTTTTGGAGCGATGGTATTAGTAGGTATTCATTTAGATATTGTGTCGCTGACAATGCTGCAAGCGACCGACGAACATTACCGAAGATAAACGAAGCTACCCGTTTGCCGCAGCGGGCTCTAGAATTGGTCCTCCTGAGATGGCATTCGCCCTCGGATGTCTTCATCGTCAATTCGATCTTTATCTTCGCCGTCGCTCTGATCGTTTTCGGAGTCTTTACCATCTTCGTCGTGTGACCACAGCTTCATGTGATCAGCTGCCGATGAAGTCTGCAAAGGTCCTTCGTGTTCACCGATTTTTCGAACCACGTATCTGTCGTTCCGCATGGTTCTCGTCACTTCGTACGGTCCGAAATAGTTGGCTGCGAATTTCGAACCTGGCCCTTGCTGAGTTCGTCGAATAGCTACCAAGTCAGCTTCTTGATAAACATTAGCGTCTTTTCTTTTCATATTAAAAACACGCCGATTCTCTTCTTAAATCTTATCTTCATGATGCATTCCTTGGCTTGGAGCCTCATCGCGTCGCGGTTTTCGTCATAGGCACTGACCCATTCGTTTTAGACCAGCTCGCGAATATTAGGATCTTTGCGGACACGTGCAAGAGCTCCGAAAAGCAAACAGAATTGTGACATACCGATGCTCCTGTGAGGAACTGTATTCAAGTACAACTGAGCTGTGCTCAAATACTTAAACCATTCTTCGGGCTTAGGTGCAGACATCTTCGTCAGTAGCGGGATGAGCGTACGATTCACCCGCTTCACTTGTACATTGGCTCTGGGAATTCACGTCGTAATCAGCACATGCTGAATCTTCTCGTTCTTGCAGTAAGCCCCAAAATCGTTCGACGTGAAGGCTGTACCACGATCTGACACAATTCTTCTTGGATTTCCAAAATGAGCATCTTGCTTCGTGAGTCAATCCAACACGTCAGCTGTCATCGTTGATTTGGTTGCGTACAACCACGTAAACTTTGAAAAGCTGTCAATCACGACAAAGATATGTCGATAGCTTTTCCTCTTCGTCGGCAGAGGACCCAAATGATCAACATGGAAAGTATGCGAAGGCACTTCGCCATTGTCAATAGGACACAGGTATCCCTCTGGTCGTCCTTGCTTCTTTCCTGCTAGTATGCAACTAACAAAGTTGCGAATCACCTTCTCGACTTTGGCGCAATTCGAATAATTTGAGTCTGCATCCTCTTCGGAACCACAAGTCGTAGATCGCCTTCGTCGTCTCGGAACAGAACGCCTCCGCGTACAATGTAACCTCGTACTTATCGTATTATCGTTATCGTCAGAAATAACACGAATTTCTGTCGACCGTCAGTGTCGCTTGAAATTCGCCTAACGTCGCGTTATTCTCTTTTCCGACACCTCGAAATAGAATCGACTTATTCTCGAAACGCGGAGAGCTTAACTTCACATATTCGTCTGCTCGCATAATCGTTAAATCGCTGACCACAATTAAAACAACGCTTCGTCGGTACATTCTCTTTTTTCTCACCTGTCACTGTCTTGTTCCAAATTCGCTGATCGAATCGTCATCGCATCGTGATTTTGTTGGGACGATGGTAAAACATTTTCTGCAGTTCGCCCAGCAGCTCGTCATAGGGCAGCGCAATGTAGGCTATCTTCGAGTGAAGCCACTCCATTATAGCAATATTTATTATTCCCTGTCGATCCTGGGTTTAAACTAAAAATAATTAAAATAATTGAACTAATTACAATCATTCCATTAACATAGTAGGAAAAATTTGTCCAAATTCTCACCGTTTTCATATTTTTCTTTTTTTAACCACTATGATAAAAAGAAAATTATAGCGAAGCAAATTTTATTTCTTACTATCTCAAATCTATGTGCAATAGATTTAATTTGAGACACTCCCGAAGAAATTCTGAAACGTTAGAAATGATAAAAGTATAGGACAAAGTAACCGAAACTTACCATTGAAAGCTTTTTAAGCTTTACAACAATCTTTTATCGCTTGCGCGCTGGGTCGACTTGAGAGGAGAAATAAGGAGTCGATGTTTTATAATTATAAAACCTGTAGATATGGATTTATTTATCCCGTACTATTCTTACATTGCTAGAAAATAGCCTAAGCTAATCTATGCTCAAAATAGTCGCGCTAGTCTAACCTAGCTATTTGGTAAAAATCACACACAGTATAAAATATTTGTTCCCGTAGGAAAATTAAACAAAGTTTAATTTGATTCGTCGCTTGACGTGCTTTTCACTAAAAAGCATAAAGAATAATGTAGGGGTCCGTAGACAAAGTCACTCGTTATGAGTATATAACAAATTCGCACGGATACAAAATTGTATAATTCCGTCGATTGATCGCATTGACAGTATATAAGTCCGAAGACAAGTCGCATTGACAAAGTTTTAGTCCGAAGACACGTCGCATAGACAAAGTTTTGGTCCGAAGACAATCTCTCTCGTGGAGATGTAAATATTGGAATTTATTCCAAGTCCGTAGACAAATTAGCTTTTCGCTGAATATATTCCCTCAGGAATCGGAACGCTTGGTTCAAATGTTTCTTCGTATAGAAGTAAAATATCTGGCTAAGTGGAGCTCGCTCGACACTTGCACGCTTTAAAAAGTATTTTCCCGTAGGAATACGAACGCACGGTTCTAAATCGTCTCCGCAGAGAAGTAAGTATAGGGCTAAGTGGAGCGCACTCGACACTTGCACGTTTTCTAATAGTTTTCCCGTAGGAATCGGAACTTCTGAGTTCAAAAGAATACTCTCCGTAGAGAAGTGTTAAATTTCTGGCTAAGTGGAGCACGCTCAACACTTGCACACGCTTTGAATGGAGTCTCTAGTAGACTACGCGGAGGAGCTACCTCGAGGACTCGAATACTATTCGAGTAAGAGCAATTTACTTGGGGTTTCGGCAGTACAACTCCCTAGCCCGTCCGCCTCTTTTGCTCTTACTATTCAGAGAAGAGATTTCCAGGCCAAAATAAGGACCTGGCAAAATCTAGTCTCCTAGAATAGAATCCAGCTCTTCGGTGAAGCTGCGAAAGTCGCGCCCTGAACCTCGAGATTCCGAGGAGAGAACCTTTGGTCGTTTACTGAGCCAAGAACTTGACTGAGTAAACTAGAGTCAACTGACACTCGGTGTCGAGGATATAATCCTCTAGCCTGTATCCTCGGAGACTCTAGATCTCTCTCGCTCGCTCGCGAGCCCCCCCAATACCGTTTTGGGGCACAGCATCCCTTTTTATATTCTCGCGCCACCCTTGTCGCGTTTGAAATTGCGTGGGTGGGATTCTACGCGTCTGCGCGTTAGTATTACGCCTGGATGCTGGGCCTCCATCCCGGGCCTGTCTCTATGTTTGCCAGTTGCAAGGGGTGGTACATGAGCTACCTTACACCATAAATGATCGATAAATTTCCATAAATTACCAGAAGTTTCCTAAAACTTCCTAAATTTCCAAAATTACCAAAAATTTTTCTGAAGTTTCTAAAATTACAAAAATCACCGAAATTTGTTTTTTAAAAACAATTTTTTGTATCAAATTTGTAAAATCTGATGTATTTATGAATTGAAAATTCCAGTTTCACCCAGGAATTATAAGCCAATCATTGATTCAGCATTTCTCGCTATTAATAAATAACAATCAATGATTGTTTAAACAAAATAATCAAAAAAATCACTTTCTGGCTACTTTCAACATTTCAAATTGTTCTTTTAACGCGTGATCAACTCTTGACAACTAATTTTTGAAATTTTTTAAAACAATTGGATAACGATCAACTATTGTTAACAAGAAAAATTGGTTCATAACATTTTTAGTAAAAGCAAAAATAGTTCATCGTTATCCCAATTTCTGAAAAATAAATAAAATAAATACATTTTTTCCTTGAGTTTGTTTAAAGAATCATAAATTTAAATTATTGGTTATATGGAGTAGTTGATAAATAATTGGCTATTAATTATTCCTCAAAGAGAAGCTTAGTTAAAGTCTATTATTAATAAATTATTATAATAATATAATAACATTATTAGGATTAAGATAATTATAAATTGTAATCATTGTAAGTAACTTCTGCAAGTTTTAATTCTTTTATCTGGTAATAGGAAATATTTTTAGTACAGTCTTCATAGGTTTTTGTATTCCCTTTCCATTGATCAGACACATTTTTTTAAATAAATAGTATTTGGCCTTCAAAAATGAATGCCAAATACCAGTGTTTTTTAACGCATATTTTGTCATTTTTTTATCTCATATGAAAGTTTAAATTTCTGCCTTTGAGAGCTTTGAGGTTGAATAGTCTGAACTTTTATTTTCATTTTTAAAAATAAGCAATGAGTTTAGATATTTAGAGGTGGCGCAAGCCCCATGAAGCTTAACACGTATTTCCCATAAGAAAAAAATAAGTTTTGGTAAATTTGTTTCGGAATCCTCAATATTAGCTGAATCGAGTTGGAACTCAACATTTTTCTTTACAATTAGCTAGAGAATATAAATAAAATATTACTTTTGGAATATCTGTATCACCCCCATTAGTCTGTTTTATAGAGTCCCAAAAAACTCCCAAAAAATTCTTAAGACGAAAAAATGCCCTCATAATATTGTTCATAACGATTACAACAATTGATAGTTAACCAAGTGTACAAGAAATTTTCAAAAATTAGTTGTCGAAATTTGATTAATCTTTAAAAGAACAACGTTGGAATCTTTAAAATAGACAGAAAATGCATTTCTTCATTAATTTTGCTTAAACAATCATCAATTGTTATGGATTAATAGCAAGAAATTGTTGACAAATAATTGGCTGTTAATTCCTGGGTGAAAAGTAGAATTTTTTAGTTCATAAATACATGAGATAATACCAATTTGTTAACAAAATTGTTTTTAAAAATAATAACTGTCAATTTTCATTCAAATATCGCTAAAGGTTTATAAATTAGTTAATAATATTTGATTACGTTGAAAGAACCAAGCTAGAGCGTCGGAAAATAGTCCAACAGTGCATTTGTTTATTAGTTTCATTCAAATAAGCATCAATTGTTATGAACTGACTAAATATATGATAACTAGGTGTCATTGCCAAGTAATTTTTGGTAGATTTCTTAAGAAAAACTTCATTTATTATATCATGAATAGCTGAGTCGATAATTGCTTCTACAATTTGTTTATAGAATAAAAAAAATCAATAACTTCCATGTCTTCAATATGAAAACTCCGTTTGTCTGTAAATTTTTGAGATTTAGTGCGAATCATGTGACGAATCGCAGCCAATTCCCGCGAAATTCAATGTTTTTGATAATTATAACTTTTTTTTCGAATATAATATAATTTTCTCATCTAACTTTTCAGGCATCAATTCAGCATTGATGTACTGTAGGAGTATATATTTGTTTCTTTAAAATTAACAACTCCATTTTTGAGAACGTTTTTTGACTCTTCTGAAAAATCGTTGATGTTGCACTTGAGCTATTATGGAGATAAACGCATCAATCTTGTTTCTTCTCGATCGTCCAGACGCGAACGAAACGAAAATATCAGCGTCGCCAAAAACGAATCAAGAGTTCGGTTGGAATTGAGCCGAATCGAAATATCAGTGCGGGCAAAAATGGGTTAGTGCAAGCGCTTCAATTAAAAAAAAACAAATCCTATGAAAAATTTCGAATTGACACATTTTTTCACGAAAATTGTTCTTAACAAATACAAGAATTATTATTTAAAACCTTAGATACAGTCTCCGAAACCCTGTTGAATTAGTATCTTATAATATCAGTGAACAATTTCGTTTGTAATTTTTGACCAACTTTGTTGGCTAGTCATCACAAATAATGTAATTCTAATGATAATTGAAGAAAAAAATAAATTTTTTACGTACAAGCGACAGATCAAGATATGCATGGTAATAAATTTTCCTTAAACGCTACATATAGTTTTATTATTACAGTCAATTACACTAAATTCACACATTCTACCTTAAATAAAAACTCTAAAAATTCGACATTACTTCAACAGCGCCTGTCTTTAAAATATCTGTAATAGTATTGCCTACATTTTTTCTTTGACTTATTAATTTTTTGATTTTATGTCTATCATTGTGTGTCATATGTGTATCATTCTTTGGTTCACTTGCCATTCTCTTCGTTTACTTCAAGGGTGACTCGCACGGCTGAAAATGGAATAATATTTAATACAAACATAAGCATAAAAAATTGCACGTTATGTGTGTGTTGTTTTTAAATTTAGAAAAGAACATAATTATGCATGAAATAAAATATAATACAGGCACAAGAGGGATGGGATAGAAGTGTGGGAAGGGGGAAAACTTTATTTTCATAAAAAGTGTAAAATTTTATATGAAACATTAAACGAACTTACTAGCGTAGATAGTAGTTCACTTTTTCGTTCATTACCCCAACCGACGCGCACGATAGCACTGTTTTGACGACTCTTCTTGCTAAATTTTCTATAATTTTTCTTGCCGGGCTAGCTTCAGCAGCAAGAGCTTGAAGAGGAACTTTTGCATTGTTAATCGTAGCATCCTGTTCAGCACCTGTGCCACAAGAATTCATATCACTAGTTTTTATATTAAATTGTGTTTCTAAATCGCTTAGTGTTTTAGCACTGCTTTGCTGGTCACCATTAAAACCATTGCCTTCTGAGAATCCTGAAAATTGAAAGAAAATTATGTTAGTGATACAAGCATTTCATACTCTATTGGGAAAAAGCTTCTGAATTCGGGATCATCCAAGAATTATGTGAGACGATTTGTGGCGTGGGGAATTTGATAACATTTTACTGCTTTTCATGAGAGTTGGTAGAAAACTGAAGGATCTTATGTGAGTAAAATTTCAATTTAAAAAAGAAACTTCAAGATATTGCAACTTAGAGGAAAATCTAGCAGAGATTCGATCAATTAGTTAGATTTTGACACAAAAATATGAAGGTTTTGCGAAGATAAATCATTTTCTACCAAGAAGGCGGTTGGTTGAACTTTCAATTAAAAAAGAATCAACCCAAAATATGTTAGTTAAATTTTCAGTTAAGAAAAATAATTTTCAACCAAAAGGGATTTCAGTTTCAATAAACTTCTTTGATTCTTAAAAAAATGACTCTCAATTACGGAGAATAATTTTCTACCAAAAAAGGTCAATTTTCCATTAGATAAGATAAATTTTTGAACTAAAAATGGAACAGCTAGATTTTTAGTGGAAAACTTGTAATAGTTGATATTACAACCAGAAGAAAATTTTGATTTTACGCAAGAATTTTTGAAAATGTCAGGAACACGCCTATTGCAGTTTATGGATGACCAAAAAAAAGAAATGGTTTCAATTAATTTATTTTCTTCACTTATACTCACCGAAGGAAATCGCCACCAAAGCAATGAAGAAGAGCTTCATCCTGAACTTAATTCAAATTGACCCAAAGAAAATCGGAATTCAAGACTTTTACCCCAAACAATAATATTGTTTCTTTTTGTACTGATTTCGAGACACTGAGTTCAGGCCACTGACATACTGCAATTGTTGAGAGACTAACCTTGTCTCCATTGAAAATTGGTTCATCGTGAATAGAAAACACGCGTATGCTCCGCATTCTTTCTTATCAAGGTTCTATTTACCAGACCTTAAACTCGTTCCGAATAATATGTTTTTCAACTAGAAATTAAAATTCGACGCATTTTGGAATCAAATTTTGTTCAAAACTTTATTCATATTTTCTGGCTGAAAATTTGATCATTTCGAAGAACATCCATTTTTTTCTCTTCAGAGTTCGAAATTTCGAATGAATATATCTTCCTTCATTGCCTGAAAAATAATTTTTAATTAACATTTTTGATACCATTTGTTTCTTTATTGCTCAAAAAATCTTTCTTAGTTGAAGATTTCTCTATCTTGTTGACATTTGTTTTGTTCTGAATGAGGTTTATTAGATTTATTATTTTAGTTGAACATACAGTTCATTGGTTGAAAATGTAACTATTTTCTTAAAAACTGTATTTTCTTTGATTGAAAATCAATTTTTTTAACTGAAAGTATGACTACTCCATTTCTCTGAAAATAAATATTTTTGATTAAACTTCCTACTTGAAATTTTGCCTTTTTTTCTTTGTAGTAAAGAGATTATTTGTTTATTACCATTCGTTTAATTTAAAATAATATATTTGAATTGAATCCACAGATCCAATAAAAGATGGTCCATCTATTTTTGGTTTAAAAGTCCACTATTATATTTTTATTTCAGAGTGCATATTTTTCAGTTTAAAATTTAATTAATTTGTTAAGAATTTAACATTTTGGATAAAGATTTAGGCAACTAAAAACAGGATATTCTGACGAAATAGTTGAACATCCAGCGGTCTAAGATAATATTTCAAAAAAGAAGAATTATTTTCAACAACAAAAATTGCATCAAAGTAGTAGAATCTTCAATTGAAGAAATTAAGTTTCATCCGAAAATATGAATTTAAAAAGTTAAAAATCCAACTGAAGATTCATCAATATAGTTGAAAATTCATTTCTTTGATAACAAATTTTAATTTTTGAACAACGAGATACTTCGTAGAAATTAGTATACTTAACTATAAATTTGTCTTTTTAGTAAAAAATTAATATTCTTGATTGAAAATTCTACTATTCAGTAGAAAATTAATTTTCTGAGTTAAGGATTCATCATTCAGTTGAAAATTCATTAGTTAACTGAAAATTTATCTTCTTTTGGTTAAAAGGTAATAATAATGTCTCCTTCGTTTTCTAAAAATATGATTATGTTTTCGAAAATCTGGTGTTTATTCACAAAAATGTGTTATCATCGAGACTGAGTTCCCTTGAATCAAGAGAATCTGGAACAAATGGTTTCTGTATTGAATATTTTTGGTAATGGAATAAAGAAATATGAAATAATACATGAAGTAAAAAATACGTCCACTGACTGAATTAAATTATTTTTGGTCTTATGATTTAGAAATTTTTTAATTTTTCATATTCGGCAATTTTTTTGTTCGGAATTATTATATTATTATATTAATTAGAATACTCACGACTGGAAACTGTCGAACTATAGAATATCCGACACAAGCAAATCTCCAACGCTAGAAAATTCCTGAATTATTGTTTAAGATAAAAAATCATTAATTTTTAGAAAATCTCTTAATTCAATTTTTTTAATGGGCATAGTAGTTTTTCAAAAAAAATTTTCTTGTGGTAAAAATCTTGCTCTTGTATTATTATTTTGCATTGAGAAATACTTCTTTGATTATTATTTAAAATTCGAAAAATTACATTTTATATCCGAAAGTTCTCATTGCAACAAGAAACATTTTCTTTGAAACAAAGACTTTCAATTCAATGAAATCTTTTTTGGACTTTAAAAATGTAGTTGCATTCTCTCGATTCACTTCTTTTTAATTTTAGTTAAACGATTTTGAATTTAATCATAGTTCTCATGAATTCATTCTGAATTTGTGTAAATTCACATGGAATGCTGATCAATTTGATCGAATTATTTTGCCAAAATTACATTTTAAAGTACGACAAGAACCTTTGAACTATAAAAAAAAGTATTTTGAAATTTAAGATGCTTTCGTGTCACCTAGTATGAATATTTTTAGTTTTTTCCTACTTTTTTATTTAATAATTTCATTTTTATATTTCATAAGAAATCATTTGCATATCATTTCTGGGAAAAAATATCCATTTGTCATTTTAGACCATTAGTTTTAATGAAATTCCAAATTTTCGATTTCTAAGCCCGATGATATTCTGCAAAATTTGTTATGTTCTTCAGTTTCTATTAAATTGTCTTTAATTGGTATTTCCCTTAATTAAAAATAATATAAAGTATATAAAAGTAGGCTAATCACCCTCAAATTTCAAAAATTACAAGAGATTTCCAAAATTACAAAAATTTTAAAATTACAAAAAAATTTTCAATATTTCCAAAAATGACCAAAGTTTTCAAAATTACAATAATTGTCGATATCACAAAAATTTTCAAATTTAGAAAAATTAACAAAATTTACAATGCCACATTTTACAAATTTACTAGAAATTTGAAAGATTACCAAAAATTTGCAAAATTACTAAAATTGCTAAAATTAACAAAATTAGAGATCGGCTGTGTGATGAAAAACATAGTATGTCATGTTATTTATTATTTTATATTTCAATCCTCTTTAATTGTCTACAATCAAGAATTTGATCATTTAAAAATTCTTGTGTGCCGGCAATTTTATTTCTGGAGTTTTCTATTTTTGGGAAGTTTCCAATTCAGCAATATTATCAAGTTTGGGAAATTTTATTTTTTTCGAATATTGCAATTCTAGAAATTCATAATTGATCAAATTTTGTATTTTGAATAGTTGATTTTTCGTGAATTTCGATAAATGTTTAAAATTAACAATTTTGCAATTCAACGGTATTCAATTTGAAGCTGTTCGGTCAAAAAGAGCCAAAAGCTTTTATTAGAACATGTGTTTTATTGATCGTTCAAAATAAAAAACCATGGTATCAAAAAGGGGAAAATGAATCTCTGGTAATTCCGCGGTCGTCGCCGTTTCCAGCCCTTTATTTTGCGACTTGACAAAAATAGCTGTACATAGAATTTCTAGGATTTCAAGATTGAGCGGAGTAGTTGCATTTTTGCCAAGGAAGGGGATTTATAAAAAAAAGTTGAATTTTAAATGCGAAAATTTGCATTTAAAACAGAAATTTTAATTTTTAACCGAAGATTGCTTTAACGAAGATGCTTGAATTTTCCACCCAAAATAATGAGATTTCAACAACATTTTTGAGTTTTTAACTTAAAAAATTATTTTATTTCTATTGAGAATTCATCATTTTAGTCAAAAATTCATCTCTTGTTTGAAAAATTATTTATTTCTTCAAGAATGCGTTTTTTTTGTTCTTTGAAGTCTATTCTAACCATTTTAACTTCTATTTAATTTAGAATTATTCTTGATTGAAATATGAGCTATGGCATTTTTCATTTCGAATACAAATTTTGTTGTTGAATAAAATTCAACTACTTGATTGAAAGTGAAACTACTCTCTGAAAAATTGAATTTTTTGTTGTTGAAGATTCATAATTTTAGTTAAAAATGTAACTATTTTGATAAAAATTAAAATTGAAAATTTCTAACATTATTAATTGCCAAAGAAATTTCTTCTATTGAGTTAAGTGGTTTTTTGTTGTGAAGAACATTTTTGGATGTTGAATGTATATTTTTTTAATAGTTCTGAATGCACAAAAACAATACAAGTACAAGATTTCTGTCACAAGAACAATAACTAAGAAAAAACACTTGAAGTTAATCACAATAATTTAGAAAAATACAATTAATAAGTAATCAGATAATTAGTTAATAGAGTCAATAACATTTTCGAAAAAGCAAATATTCAAAATATGGAATTTCAGCGCTTATAAAATTACTAGCAATTGAAAATTCTATAATTGGAAAGTTCAAGAATAATAAGATTTCCCAAAGTTTATGATATTGCCAAATGCGAAAATTCCCGTTTATAAAAAATGTTGGAATTAAAATTCCCGACGGGGGAAAATTTATGAATTAAAAATTTTCTGAACTTGGAAAAATAAGATATTGATGAATTATAAAATAAAAATTGGTGCATAAACAAATAATTCCTTCTAATCAAAATATTTTTCATTTTATCTTAATTTTTCAGTTAAATTTTTATTTATTCCATCAACTGAAAATTTCAATTTGGATGCTGTTACTTTTACTATTCTATAATTTTTCAATTCGGTAATTTCAAAGTATCGGAAATGTTATTTTTCGTGGATTTTTTAGTCCTCGCGTTTTGGAGAAGAGAAAATTTAATTTCTTCTTATCAAAAATAAAATCGTTTATTATTCTACAAAATCGAGAGAATTTATTATCAATAAAAAAACGAATCTTTAACACAATATTCACTTATTTTAAACCAAAAAATTAATTTTTCTACTAAAGTATTGAATCTTCAACTTGTGAAAATAATTTGTAACAAAGTAGTAGAATTTTTAAAACCAAAAATATGAATTTACAACAAAATTAATTAATTTTCAACCAAGTAGTTGAAAAGAGGATTTTTCAACAAAGAACATTAATTTTTAACCAAGTATTGTACTTTTTAACTAAAAAATGAATAGATTTTTAAAAACACAACAACCAAATGTAGTTTTCCAAAGATTTCGATGAGAAAAAGTTAGAAGTGAAAAAAAAATTTTTAAAAATTATCAAAATTATTTGAATTCATTAACCTTGAAGTGAATTCAGGAAAAAACAAAGGAGTTGAGAAAAATGGATGAAATTGAAATAAATCTAGCACGAATTTAAAAGAATTCAAGTTGAATTCAAAATAATTCAAGAGAAGAGAACAACATTTTTTAAACAAAAAAAAATGTCATTGAATTAAAAGTCGCTGGTTCAAAGAAATGGTTTTCTGTTGAAATGGAAATTTTCAGATGTTAAATGTATTTTTTTGAAATTATGAACAAGATTTCCATCAAAAAAGCAATGATTGAAAAAAAGCAATATGCACATTTTCAGAAAAAAAACTCAAGATCTCAAGATAATAAAAAAATTTTCCCCTGATTTCTGGAAATATTAAAAGTGATTGCATGTTATGAAAAATTAATTTAATTCAACAAAAATGTTAAAAAGAAAAAATGGCCTCTCCCAGTTTAAAAACCTCAGAACCAAAATTTGCTCAAAACAATTAGATTGATGGAATTATTGTGAAAAGCTAATAAAATAAAAAAATAATGATTCGTTTTAGACCACGCATAATTTTTTTGAGGAAATAAATAAAATTAATTTGAAAAAAAAAAAAACATTTCCGGCTTTCTTCCGATTTGAAAGCATTTTTCACAGTCAACCTATCTAAAAATAATAGTTTAAGAAAAATTTTCAAACTCGCTTGAAAAAATCAAATATCAAAAATCGAACAAATCAAACAAGATTTTTAAGTCCAGAATAGACAAAAATTGCACGCAAATTATTATTTGAAGGTAAAATTAATTATATAAATTTAATTTTTCAAGGTTTTTTGAGAAAATTCTAGAATATTTTTGAAGATTTCAGATACGCCGAAAAAGCGTCCAGAAAATTCCTAGGCAACTTTTGGTTAGTTAAGAGAATTTCACAAAATTTTAGAAAAAATTGGGTAGTTTAAAAAATATTAAGAACAACAAATATTTTTAATCTCTTCAAAATTCTGAACATTCGGGAAAATCTTTTCAACTGACAAGATTTATTCCTAAAAATGTTTTAAAATTGGAGATAATTTTTAAACTTCTAAATATATTCAAAAATGATACGAATTTTTCCCAAAATTTTGAAAAAGTTCTGCAAAATTGAGAACATTGCCTTCAAATCTTACGGATTCGTTTTTGACTATTTTGGAAATCTTTTGGAATGTTTTGAAATCTTAAGAATCTTAAGAAAATTTTTTTATTATCTTGAAGCCTTCCAAAATCTTTAAAAGACTTCGAAATTTTGTTTTGCACTTTTTAAAAATCTACTTCTTGTGTTAAGTTTTTTTAAACCTGTTCAAAAATTCTTATTATTCCTTAATTATTCAAAGATTTAAAAGTAACATTCTTCTATTCTGCAAAACTTACGACATTTTGGAAAAATTCGTATAACTTGAAAATTGATTTGTAAGCTTTGAAAAGAAACAAAAATAATTTCAAACATTTAAATATTTCAGCTAATTAAAAAAAAACATGTAGATTTTTGAAAATTTCAAGCGAAAAATTAAGATAAATTTTAAAAATGTTGAAAGATTCCAAGAGACAAAAAAAAATTTTCTTAAGATTTCTGGAAAAATTTGTCATTATTTTTTATTTTACAATATTTATATCAAGAGCATACTTGAAAAGATTTCAAAATATTCCAAAAGATTTCCGGGATTGTCAAAAAAAAATTCTGGAAGATCGTGAAGCAATTTTTTGCAGTTTTGAAAACGCTTGAAACAAAATATAGAGTTATTTTTTCTGGTTGAAGATTAGAAAATTCGTGTCTTTGGTTGAGAATTTAATTATTTGGTTGAAAATTAACTTTTTTGAGGAAAATTCGTCTGTGTTGGAAAATATTTAATGTTTTTGAGTTAAAAATACAACTGGTTAAAAATTAATATTTGTTGGTTTGATGATTCAACTATTTAGTTAAAAAATTGTTTTCTTCATGAATTAACTGTTTTTCAATCAAAATAAAAGTTTTGTCATTAAAATATCAAATATTACATTTTTTGTTAAGAATTCATTTTTTTGTTAAAAAATTCCACGATCTGGCAAAAAATAAATTGTTTTGTTAAAATTTTGATTTGACGCATCTGAAATATTCAAAAATCTTTAGGAATTTCCTCTAGATTCCTAGGAAAATTAGATTTATATAACTCGCAAACAAATAAAAAAATAAACCTCAAGAATGAAGAGAGATTCGAAATTTTTAGTTTATTTTTAATTATGACTCTACTAATTTGATATAATTTTTAATTGAAAATAGAGTAAATTGAACAAATTCAATTTCATAATCCCTAGATTCTCTCTTAAAGTAGAAAAATGTACAACCGTAACAAATTTTGAAAATCGAAAAGAGAATTCTGTTGAGAAGTAAAAAAAAAAATTAAAAAAACAATTTGAAAATGGATACAGGCTATGTCACGTTACAATTTTCCCATCTTTATAAACTTTTTTCAAATTGATAAAAATACAGTTGGGTGGTCCAACACTTTTTTTTTTGTAATTTTCATGTGGGTACATGAATTTTTTATAAAATTTATTATCGTTCTAGTAACTTTTTTTTACAATAAAGTTAGAAAGTCCTGCTTTTTTCCAATTTTTCAACTTATTTTCAAATCTTCATCAATTTCATCAGCAATTTAATTTTAAAAAACTAAACAAAAAGGCTCTCCGTAACTACTTTAAGGATAATTTACATTTAATATAATCCATATAGGAAATATAAAGAATATTTTAAATATCTATTTTATTCCAGAAAAATATGTTTATGAAAAAGGAAGAATTTGTTAAAAAATTATTCTCTCCAATGTTTCTTTATTATTTGTTCATAACTGGGAAGACAAATTAAAGTTAAACTTTTCAGAAAAAAACCGCAACTTTCTATCACTCATCTAAGAGAAGATAGTTTTGAACAATAATGAATTGTTTGAGCAACTATTTTTGTTAACTTGCATTAATTATTACAAACTATCTGGCATTAATATTACAGATGAAGATAGTCATTCACGAAAATAATTTGTTCAAACAATTATTTTTGCTAAATTTCATTAATTATTAAGTCACTCCAAGAGAAAAATAGACAAATATATGAAAACTTCTAAAAGAACGGTAACTTTTAATTTTTTTAATTTTATAACTAATTTTTGTAATTCTGGTTATCGAATAAAAAAGTCATTAGCACCATGCACGCCAGCGCAGCAGCGCCTTCTCAAGTGGTAGTTACCTTCTTTGGTCAGCCGTGTCCTTAACTATATTACAGTATGTCCCCGCCAAACTGCGGTATCGAAACTTTCTAAAAATTTCGAAAAATTTTTGATGATCTAAATTTCCGTATATTTTCAAAATTTTCAAAATTTTCAAAATTTCTCTGATGTTTAAAATTTTTTAAATGCTCAAAATTTCCGAATTTTACAAAATGTTCAATTATCTCGAATCTTCTACAATTTGAAAAATTTTCTAAAATTTACGACATTTTCTAAAATTTGTGAAATATTCGAAATTTTCTAACTTATCAAAATTTTTGAATTTCATATAATGTTAAAAATTTCTAAAATCATTCAAATTTCTGAAATGAATGTTCAAAATTCATTAATTTCTAAAATTATGAAAATTTCTAAAATGTTCCAAAATTTTTAAATTATTAAAATTTCTGAAATTTTTAACATTTCTAAAATGTTCCAAACTTACAAAATTGTCAACATTTTTAAAATTATAAAATCGTCTGAAAGTTTCAAAAATTTCTGAAATTTCTAAATTTCCAAAATGTGTAAAATATCTCAAATTTTCAAAAACTATAAAAATTAATAAAATTATCAAAATTTATCAAGTGTTTAAAATTTCTTATTTTGATAATAATAAACAATTTCTCCTAATAACATATTTTTGAGTACTAGTCATTTTCGATTTTTAAAAATTTGGTGTCTTCGGACCACCGGAATATACAATAAATATATTTTTATTGCTTGTTATCTAGTTCTGTACTGCCACCTTTTAAATCATTAATTAACATAAAATCTATTATTTGCATTGACAAAAGGAAATTGTGAAATTTTTTTCTTAATTTCTTCATTAAAAACCTCAATTTTGAAAATAAGACATGAAATTGGGCCAAGAAACGCAGTCGACATGAGTTTCGTAATTATTTCGAAGATAAGTTCACCAATTTTAATAATTTTTGAAAATTTCAGATGTTTCAGACATTTTGGAAATTTCAGAAATTTTGGAAAATTTCGAAATTTTGAAAAGTTTATAAATTTTGTAAATTTCAGACGATTCTATAATTTTAGAAATGTTGATAATATTGTAAATTTGGAACATTTTAAAAATGTTGATGATTTTAGAAATTTAAATAACGTTAAAAAGTGAAAAATTTTGAACATTGATTTAAGAAATTTTCAACATTTCATAAAATTCAGGATTATTATAAATTTTGATAAGTTTAAAAACTTTTAATATTTTTCAAATTTTGAATATATTACAAATTTTAGAAAATCTGAAAACTTTTAGAAAATTTCACAAATTTTAGAATATTTCACAAATCTTCTAAAATTTTACAAATTTCAGAAAATTTGGGAATCTTAAGAAAATTAAACTTCTTTTAAAATTCACAAATTTTGGAAAATTTGGAAATTTTAAAAGGTTTAAGAATATTAAAAATCTGAGACGATTCTATAATTTTAGAAATGTTGACACTATTGAAAATTTGGAACATTTCAGAAATGTTGATAATTTTAGAAATATAAGTAACGTTAAAAATTGAAAAATTTTGAACATTGATTTCAGAAATTTGAATGATTTTAGAAATTTTTAACATTTCATAGAATTCCGCAATATTAGAAATTTTGATAAGTTTGAAAATTTTGAATATTTCACAAATTTTACAAATTTTAGAAAATTTCACAAATTTTAGAATATTTCACAAATCTTCTCAAATTTTACAAATTTCAGAAAATTTGGGAAAATTAAACTTCTTGTAAAATTCAGAAATTTTGATAATTTTTATAATTGCAGAAATTTTGTACATTTTAAAAATTTTGAACATCTTAGAAATATTGAAAATTTTGTAAATATACGGAAATTTAGATAATCCAAAAATTTTCAAAATTGTTGGAAAGTTTCGGACCAGAGTTTTTGCGGTGACACATCATATTATATTTAAAGACACGGCTGACCAAAGAAGGTCACTACCACTTGAGAAGGGGCCGCTTGCGAGTATGATGCTAATGAATTTTTTATTCGATAACTCAGTGAGTCAGTCCGGGACGAAACATGACAAATCTAATTTTTATTGAATTTTATCTTTGTAAAATAAATCTAATAACATTATAATAAATCTTTATGATAATTTATTATCAATTATTGAATTATTATTAATTTT
>CAKNXH010036334.1:0-11735 GCA_932178445.1 Andricus quercusramuli | reverse complement strand
CGCTTCGGTGTGTACCTCTGAGGAGCCGCAGCGCTTGCAGCGCGCACTGGATCTGCAGTGCTTGCTAATGTGACCAAATCTGAGGCATTTGATGCACATTCTAGGTTCCGGGTTATAGAGGTCGACTGGAAATGATGCCATGTAGATGGATGTTCTTTCTGGAAGGGCCGTGCCTTCAAAAGTAATCAAGACCGTTTTAGAGGGGATTATTTTAATTTGCTGGGTGTCGGGATCGGTTGTTTTCCTGTTGAGTCGAAGAGCTTTAATGACCTTCGTTTTGCCTCTCAACGCACCCAGAACTTCGAGATTCTCTACGATTTCCGATTCGGAGATTTCGTGTGAAACGCCACGAATAACACCCTGGCACGTCACGAAGCTAGAGGGAACGATAGCAATTAGACCATCAATTTTTTTAGGGATTTCGTCTAGCAGGATATTAGCTGCTCTGGGTGACTTTGCTATAACCTTAAACTTTCCGAAGCCACTGCCACGGACGTCGTTGATCAGGCCTAGAAAGTGCTTTTGGAGTAAACGACCACAAGTGTCTGGGGCAAGATCTTTTTTTGAATTCACTGAATTGGGGTTGCGCTGGACGATGATGGGGCATTCCCCTTTTTCATAAATGCTGTACCGAAGTTGGGAGTATTGGGAGTGCATAGTCTCCCTTGCCTGAGTGTCTGTGGGACCATTCATATTTGGGTTAGACAAGTTTGGCGCCACGCTCGAAGATTCCGGGGGGCTGTTAGGGAATTGTGTCTCGGGAATGATGTTTTTATTTGAGGGGGTTGATGTTGAAAACGTGTCAATGGTATCCATGTCTTCTAAATCATCACCTGGAAGGGACAACTGGGACGCTAGATCAGAACATTTAGAGAAATTCGCGGAGCACTCGGAAACCGCGGGCGATTGAGCTTCACCACTCATGGTGCGCTGTTTTTTGTTTCCTCTCTGTCTTTTGCGATTCGCGGGGACTACCTGGTAACCTTCAGCATCTTTGTTCTTAAGGAACATGAGAGCTTTCGTTCCATGTTCGAGGTCATGTGAGGGGATGGATGTTAGCGGGTCAGTTACCGCTTCTGAAAGGGCTCCCCCCAGATTAGTAAGTATTACATTGCTCGAGGCCATGCCTCAGCAATATTTAGTACAAATTGCAAATTAAAGGGATTAAGCGGGGTACACAACGCGCGAAAACTCGAGCACGTGGCTCGTACTTTAAAAATGGCCGATGCCGGCCAGTGACAGGAGGATACTCACCACAGACCCCAGGCCCGGTTTATTAACCACACCTGGGGGATAATTAGAGCTCCGCGCGCAAAGCGACAAGAGCTATTTCACCTGAAAATAACACACGTTAGTTTAATACTTAAGAACAGTACACCGCACCATAAAATGAGACTGCACAAAATCACATCCGACTTCGACCGTGGTCTCAACGGACTCCAACAATCTTACTGGACGAAAAACTTCGTGCGCATGCGCAAGTAATAGGCATTCATTGGCTCTGTGAGTTCCCGCCCAATTTAAAGGTGCAAACGTAAATAGCTTTTACCTTGATTTTGGAAAATTTTGTTTATATTTTTGCTTGTAGCGCATACGTTTTTTAAACTATAATTAACGATGAAATTATCAAAATTACACATAAAAATTACTACAAGCATTGTATGACTAATTAATTTTGAAGGATTTGAGGGGAGAATTTTTTTAGTAACTAAATAGTGAAGAAAACAACAAAATATTACAAAAAACTTAATTTTTATTTCATAAAATTAACTTTTAAGAAATTTCACGTGAAACCATCTGAAGAATGTTATTATTAGTAACTTCTATTAAGCGTTGATGATTCTAACATTATTACGATGAAGCTTTTTAAGTATTTACAATCAGACGCAGTTTTAAAGAAATATTTTTCGAAAAGATTCAAAAACTTGTTGTATTTTTTAAAAACACAATTTGAAACTAAATTAGAAAAAAATCTATTTTTAATTAAAAAATTTTTTTTTATGGATAGCTTACAATGTGTTCTAAAAGTCCCTTGAATATAAAAATGGGATCTCCCTTACTTTTCGAGAAATAATTAAAAACGTAGAGCTCAGACTCACGGGTGTTGGGCACGCCATGTCATGGCGTACGTTCTTAAATATTTGTCGAAAACTAAGTAATTAACATGGGGTTTTAAATGGGAAAAGCTCGATTTTCAAAAAAATGGAAAAATGAAGTACTTGTTATACATTTTTTGTCAATTAAAGTATTGTCACCTCTTGAGGAGTATTTAAGGAATAATTTCCACACAATAGCTTTTAATTTTGACACACCTGAACCCCTTTAATTGTGCCCGGAAAATGCCCCAAAAAATGCAAAATAGCAGTTTTCTATCAAATTCAGGCTAAAGACGGTATTTAAAAAAAAAATTTCAACATGAATTATTTTTAATCGATAAGTGACGAGTTTTAAATTATATTTTGAATAATTTTAAATTGTTTAAACAATTAGTATTCGTTTAAACAATTTTGTTCCCTCTGTAAATCGTGAAAAGTTATTATCTTTCAGAATAAATGGTACAAAGTTGATGAATGTCAAGAGTAGTAGTTCTTGTTTAACTTATTTGGTAATTATTTAAACAATTTTCATTTGTTTAAACAATTTTTTCTCCCTAAAACTGTAAAAAGTTATTATTTGCTGAAAATAATGACACGATTAAAGAATGTTGAAAGCAATACATTTTTGAAGGATGTTTGGTAATTATTTAAACAATTTTGACTTGTCTAAACAATTTTTTCCCCCTGTAAAGCGTGAAAAATTATTACTTTCTGGAATTAATGACACAATTAAAGCAATCTAAGAGTAATATTTTTTTTCTACAGAATATTTAGTAATTTTTTAAATAATTTTTATTTGTTTAAAAAATTTTTTCTCTGCAAATCGAGAACATCTATTCTTTTCAGCAATTAATGACACAATTATCGAATTTTAAGAATAATATTTCTTTGCTTAAGATACTTTGAAATTATTTAAACAATTAATAATCATTATTAATCATTAATATAAACCATTTTTGCAGTCTGTTATGAGTAGTTATTTTTTCAGATCATATATTCGTTAAACTGAATAATTTTTCAAATGAATTTCGGGTAATAAGCATTAACAAACATTTTTAAACAAACAAAAATTGCTTAAAAAAATAAAAATTATTTTAAAAATTGCTAAAGATTCTGTAGAAAAAAAAATATGACTCTTAAATTGCTTTAATTGTGTCATTAATTCCAGAAAGTAATAATTTTTCACGCTTCACAGGGGGAAAAATTGTTTAAGCAAATCAAGATTGTTTAAATAATTACCAAACATCCTTCAAAAATGTATTGCTTTCAACATTCTTTAATTGTGTCATTTTGTCCCTTTCCAACATTTTTGCAAAAGTATTCATAATTATAATTCCGAAACGAGATGTATATTTTGAGGTTAAGCTGTCATTGCACGTTGCGTTTCCAAACATGACTTTGTTACAAGCATGTGATTACAATGGCGGGATAATGTTACCTGCTTCGCTTGTAATTTGTTACTACTTTGAATGGGAAATATATTGTCACTTGGTGACCAGCAGGGAAGTCACCAGTGACTGGTTTTCTGAATCTTGTTACAATTATGTGACTATTCGGACTAGTAACTGTGTTAGCTGGGAGGAACCGTCAAGATTAGCTGTACAGGTTCGTGTGCAGGTTCGTGTACAGGAACATGTGCAAGATCCTCCGAGGTTCCTGTATAGGAATTTTCAGCTGGGTCCCAATAGGAATTCCTTCCATTTTAGTGGAGAATATATGATCGCTAAAAGTTCAAGTTCAGTTATGGCATAATTTCTTTCATATTGAGTCAGACATCTACTAATTCCCGTGCAGAAATTGCCAAGTTTCTTCCCGGTTCCAAACTTGGGCCAGGCTGGGGGCCCCTAGCCTGGATCTAGCTCGAATTTTGCAATGGCTCGAGCTTGGGCCCAGCTAGTGTCAAAGTTCCAAAAATTGACGACAGATGGCGTAGTACTATTCTCTTTGTTTCCTTATTACTTGCGAGTGTTGAGTGTAAATCTTTACAAAGTGGCAAATTTGGTATAAATAAAAATTCGTAAAGTATCTTAATCAGTAATTTGAGTGATAGTTGGAGCCAAACTGAACTTATAAATTTTGTGTGAGTGATTGAGAATAGTAGTGATGCTGCTGATTGATGATGGTCGATGAACAAAATACAAATCATCATTGAAGTTAAATTGATGAAAATGCCTTAAATAAAAAGCACTCTAAAAGACCAGAGGCATCGAGCACTCGTCAGTATCCCATATTTACGCGGTGAAAGTGCAAGTAAGTTCTTATATTAATTCTAAATAATATTTTTACATTAAGATTACACGTAACGTCTAACCTCAAATTGAGAAAACTTTTTCGTCGAATTATCAAGTGTAAAAATGTTGTTAATTTATGTAATGATGTTTAAGACTTAGATTTATAAAACAAATATGGCGGACGTGAATTAAAAAATTATAGTATATAGATGATCATGACGCAGAAAGGTGGTAGAAATTTAGGACGCGCAAATCGAATAAGTGACTTTTTGAATTGACGTTTTAATTTTTTTTCGATTTTTAAATATTACATATTCATTTGTTAACTTTAAATTTGAATAAAAAAATTTCTCCTTAATTTCGGCTTTTAATTTTAAAATTAAAAATTGCTAGGAATCGATAATAAACTAGGGCCAAGCCTGGGCCAAGCTTGGGCCAAGCTGGGCGATCGAGCCTGGCCCTGACCAGATTTGGCGTTTCATTCAAGCTTGGCCCAGGCTAGATCGCCAGGCCAGGGCTTAGTTTTGCCAAGCCTGGGCCCTGTTTGGGCCATGACCAAATTTCTACACGGGTTAATGCTATTATTCTCTCATGACCTTCATCGTCTTTCTGAAATAAAATAGCACTAATTCCTTTTTTACTGGCATATGTTTGGAGATAAAATGGTCTATCTAATTTATAATGAAATAAAGTTACTGAATCAACAAAGATTTGTTTTAATTTTTTTGATTCATCTTCATGCTTCTGTGTCCATTTAAATTTATTGTTCTTACTTAAAACATCTATAAAGGCGTCTACAAATGTTGCGTGCTTTCTTACAAACCTACTGTAGTATCCAAATGTGCCTAATATTTTTTGCGAATTCTTGTCGATTCTTTAGCGATGGAATGTTTAGTATTGCTGCTAGTCTTTCTTCCTCTAATTGTATGGATTGTGGGTTCAACTTGAAACCAAGAAATTTCACTTCTGGTTTACACCATGCAGACTTCTTCAGTTTCAAAGTTAAACCCGCCTCAGCTATTTTAATAAAAAAATTCTCTAAATGCTCTAAATGATCTTCGAAATTTTTGGACGTGATTAGGATATCATCTGCGTATATCGTCAAAAAGTCAGAGAACTCATCTCCAAAAACAGAGTTGATTGCCCGTACGAATCAATTGCTCGCTGTTTTAATTCCAAAAGGAATTAGGCAGAATTCACACGCTTTACCTTCAAATATGAAAGCTGTATATTTCCTAGATTCCTTCTCGAGTGGAATCTGGAAATATCCTCGAGTAAGATCGGTGGATCAGAAAACAGTTGTTCCCTCATATTTCTGGAGAATATCATCTATTTCAGGGGGACCATCGTGCTCTTCTAACATTATTTCATTTATAAACCGTCCATCTAAACATAATCTTATGCTCCCATCGTCCTTTTCTACGATTCGCAGGGGGTTGCAGTATTCACTTGTTGAGGGTCTTGCTATTCCGGTATCTAAAAGTTTCTTTATTTCAATTTTTACTTTCGGTCTTTTTTGCTAAGGGACTGAATAATGTCTCCGAATAATTGTTTTTTTATTTTTCAATCGGATGGTATGTTTGTATCCTTTATTACATCCTGGTGTTTCTGAAAAAATCTGCTTATACTTTATGAATAATTCAAAAAGTTTTTGTTTTTCAATTTTGGATTTAATTTGATAAATTACTTCCTCTATTTCGCTCATTTGTTTTATATCCTTATCATTTTGATTTTCAATTTCACCGTCCCTCGCCCCGTTAATTGATTTCGGGTAATTTTTCTTGCCCGATGATGAATTAAAATCTTCTGATTTTTTGAATGTGCTATCCCCCATCCCGCAAAATTGACTCTGGTGGTTTTTCTTATCTGAGAATGTATTAGATTCATTCGTTTTGTTTTCTTGTTCTATCCCCCTTCCCGCAAAATGAATCTAGGTGGTTCTTAATGTTTATTTTATTATTCACCGAGCCTATAATTCTCTTGGATTTATATTTGTTTTTTCCGTTGGCTTTTCCTTTATTTTTCACGTTTTTACCTTCTTTATTTAAATTTGCGTCATCTTTTTCTCGAACTACCCTTTTAAGTAATTCGTCGTCATTTATTTTTGTCTTCTCCGCGAATTTGTTATCTGCAGTGGGAGAATTACGTCTCAAATTTTTATCGCTATTCTTGTGCTCGATTCTAGTCTTTTGTCTGAATTTCATCGGTGAATTGCTATTTCTATCCTTTTTAATATTCGCAAACGTATCTGCCTTTTCCTTTCCCAATCATTTTTGTATGGATTCAAACTGTTTCTTTTCGACTCATCAATAAAAGTTACAACTGGTTTGCCCAAAACTTCTCAGTTTATTATTACTGTTTTGTTGGAATATTTTATATCAACTTTGTTTTGTCCACACCAGTTTGTACCAAGAATGATGTCAAAATTAAGTTTTGGAACTACTAGAAAAATTGAATGGATTTCCTGACTTCCGATATTAATTTTGAGTAAAACTTGTTTTCTAACCTAATAAGATTTTCCGTTAAAAGCACCGTATAAAGTTATATTACTGACCGGTAATTCCCTAATTATATTTTTATTTAAATTCTCAAGCTTTTCTTCTGATTTACAATCTACTTGGGCTCCTGTGTCAATAATTGCTTCACTGTTTTCGTCTGCTGCTTGGATTGATATCAAAGGACATTTGTATTTACACATTTTAAATGCGCGTAATTTACTTTCACTTATCTGGCCTTCAACGTCGTGTGCTAGGTCCTCAATAATGTTACCTACCCAGGAAAAAAGAACCGATAGCAAGCGAGTCGGTTTGAATTGCGTATCTGTCATTTGCAGATTGAAAAAATAAAAATGCAATCGGTTGGCCACATTTTTAATCTGCCGCCTGTGCGCGATGATTCAATCTGCCATTTCACATTCGTTAAAATGCTGAGTGAATATATTTGAATGAGACTGAATAACCTGAAATGTGTTCTATGGGCATTCTACGATTTATTAATGTGCGCATGAATGGGTTAAAATTCAGTATGAAATGGAGATCTTAAAAGATCACACTCAATGGTAAAAATACGATACACAAATAGCAACTTTGTATGAGCGTGAATCTGACACGTATAAGTTACCCCAGGTTATGATCAACTGAGTGGGAACTGCTGGTTACAATTTGAAAAAATAAATTGTTTCCAATGAGAAGTATGAAGTAATAAATTTGAATTGGAAAAGACAGATTAAATAAAATTTAAAGCAATTCAAATTAAATAATATTGTAATATATTATAATTAATGCAACAATTCATTTCTAAATTGAATAATTATGAAGTTTTTATTATTTTTTCACAATAATTTCAATCAATTATCCTGTACAGGAATTATAAGATTTACACTGAATGTGTTAGTGCCATTGTTTTATTCAGTGCACATCCTAATGGCTACAGGGAGTGCATGTGTCAGAAGCAAACTCCGCAATCCGCTCATATATATTTGCATCCCAAACATCTAAATGTTTAGGATTTCAATATCCGCATTTTTGTTAAAGATATTTTTTATAAAATAAAACGTGAGTGATAGTTTTTTGTGAATTTAAAATTGATGTATGGTGAATGTGAAGTTTCATAACCTAAAGATTGTAACTTATTAATTTGTTAGTTTCAATGATAACGAGATTTTATAAACTTAAATTGAAAGAAAAAAATAAGTTTTTAATATGTGAAATATATAAATAAATGTTCAACATTCAGATGTAGTGTGATGCAAATATGTGAAAAATAATGTCCAACAAAATTAATTAAAATGCCAGAAAGTAAATAGTCTATAAATAAAAGTAGACTATGTATTCCAGAATTTGCTTACCCTGGCGGACCGGCCGAACGCAAACATTACGCTACAGCGTAACGGTAAAGTAATGGTAAAGTAATGCTAAAGTAATATGGCATTATAATTAACAAAGGAAACAAAATTAATATGTAAATTGTTGCAATTATAATAAAACGTTAAAATTTACATTAAATGGTCATGCCGTAATTGCAACAAGTTGCTTTCTCAGCGTTAAAAAATAAAAAAACAAAGTGGCTGTCATGCAAGTCGGGTCCCTGCAGACTGGCAACCCACTTAAAGCCACGTTAGCGGGTTGCCAATATGCAGGAGCCCGACTACAATGACTGTCACTTTATTTTTTTATTTTTAACGCTGCAAAATCAACTTGTTGCAATTACGGCATGACGATTTAACGTAAATTTTAACGTTTTATTATAATTGCAACAGTTTACATATTAATTTTGTTTCTTTTAATAATTATAATGCCATATTACTTTACCATTACTTTAGCATTACTTTACCGTTACGCTGTAGCGTAATGTTTGCGTTCGGCCGGTCCGCCAGGGTAAAAGCTGTAAATGGAACTATTTTAAGTGAATAATTTTAGCTAATTAAATTAATTTTTGTTACTTTTAATAAATTATTTTTGATCGGAACTATTAATTGTTCCTGGGTCAGATAATACCCATTCATAATCGCTACTGAATGGGTCTCAGCAAAAAATACGTTGCCCATTAATAAACTCATTTTCTCATTCAAAAGTCAGCCTAACCAATGGGTGGCAATCTGGAATTCCAGTGACAGATACGCAATTCAGAAGTCATCAAAACCCATTCAAACGCAAGTGAATGGATTTTTGTTTCCTGGGTACCCATCGACATGTAATTGCGCCCACATCAATGTCGACACTCAGTTTAAATTTCCGCGATCTAAAATTTCTTCTATTTCATCCCTATAGTTATCATCCCTGTAACTATCATCCTTATAACTATTATCCCTACTATCGTCTCTACTGCCATCCCTATTGTCATCCCTGTTATTCCAGTCTCTTTCATTCCCATATATTTCTTTTTTTATCGCAGCAACTCTTTTATTAGTTAGATTCCTAATGGTGTTAAAGCGATGTTTTTTGTCTGAGTAATATAAGTTTATAAATAACATATGAAGATGGTAAAAAATTGACATACTACAGACCAAAAGTAGATTAAGATGTTAAAAATCCTTTATTATCTACTGCCAACGTTTCGAAAATTTGTGTCGTTTTCCTCTTCAGGAAAGTTGGGGAGTCTCTGACTACTCAACTAAGTTAACCTAATTATTAAAATTTTTTAAACAAGTATAAATGTTTTTTAAACAAATTTAATTCTTCCAAAAGAATGACACAAAATTTTTGTAAAAAATGAAGCTCCAACAGTGATAAGATGAGGAAGAGGATTTGATAAATTATGACTAAGATGACGAACTTTGAAATTTAATATACGTCCTGAAGAGGAAAACGACACAAGTTTTCGAAACGTTGGCAGTAGATAATGAAGGATTTTCAACATCTTAATCTACTTTTGGTCTGAAGTATGTCAATTTTTTACCATCTTCATATATTATTTATAAACTCTTTTATTATAATCTCTTGATTTTACCCACCTATCGTTTTGCTTACTTTTATTTTCATCTGTGAGACGGGCATCTGCCTCACCGCCTTTAAACTATTTTAAATGGGCCCTCGTCCCACCACTACCCTTAAACTAGACCTTAAGCGAGCCCTCTGCTTGTAACGCCCAGGCTCGGGGCGACAGTTCTACTCCGACCGTGTCTTGAAAATAAACTATTGAAACTCTATTCTGCGTGTTCGTTCTACGGAGCCCAAACCCCCGGAATTTAGTGATTAACCAATATTGTGGATTAAGTGATTGGTTTAAGTGGAAAATCATAAGTGATTGTTAATCAATAGATAAATTCTATTGTGAAACCCCCACGCCGTCATATTTTTGGCGATCCTGCCAGGATCCCACTGACCTTACGAGATCTGTGTTGGGATCAAAAGAAGCCCTGGAACTTCAAGAAGTCGAAGCTTCCAGAAATTAAAAACGGTCGTAAAAAAATGAAATAAAGTAATATTGCTTAAATTGTCCGTTTGGCCACATATTCGCCATCAAATTTTAATTTGACCGCGAATAGGCACAAGGGCAAACCAACGATTAGGGTGAACGAAGTAACTCTAGGAGGTAGTCCTGAGGTCCAGAGTCCTCGAAAGGGGAGACGTCACCTAGCCAAGCTAGCACCGATTGGAATTGCTGTCTACACGCCGACACCAACGCCCACGACCACTTAGCTGTACAACACAAAGACCACCGCCGAAAACCTACAAAATGCAATTACTGTAAGTAATATCGAAATAGATTAAGAATATTCAATTTGAAGTATCTTTTTCTTCATAATACTAAGTGTGATCCGCGACTCGGCGAGGAAGTAATATTTTTCGGTCCACGCGCGTCTCTGTACTTTACACACAGGTTTATTTGAATTGCCAAATTAGATCAAATTTTATAGTCACGCTGGATTTTGAAACATATCGTAGTCAAATCTCATACTCTACGGAGGAGAGCGGTAACGATTCCGAAGATCATTTAAGTGATAACCCTTCTATTATTATCCCTACAATGGCTGATCCTATCAATCCTACAAATGCCGAGCAACTCCCTCCATCCGAAATCCTTAATAAAATTTTGGAAAAACTTGAGATAGTCGAACGAAACCAGTCGATTATGAATCAAAACCAGTCAATTATGAAAGAAAAACTTCTATTTCTGGACAATGAAAATAGAAAGAGAGTAGAAGATATAGAAAAACTTGCGAAGCACAGCAATATGCTGGAAACCGAAGAAGAGTCGCACGACGAGGATAGGCATAGGGATTCGTCACGGCACTTTCCTCCGCATTCTCCCTCAGACAACACTTCGCCTTCCCTTCCTGCACAGCAGCCAAACGCAGGGTCCCCTCCGCCACACGAACAAAGACAGGTCCATCCGTTGTCCCTCACGAGACCACCACGCGAACAGACTTCGACAGACAATCGCGTCACCCAAAACCCGGAAAGCAGCACACAGGTCCGTTCGACGCCCTTCACAAGACCAACGCGTGAACACATTTCGTTAGATAGTCGCATTGTCCAAGATCCAGAAAATGGGTCGATGCCTGCTAAGGACATAATCAGGACTATAGAGCCTTTAAAAGGGTGCGACGATAATGGCGTAGAAGATTTCATTAAAAGTGTGAAAAGAGCCCAAAAGCGATGTCATCAACCCAATTTATTGCTCGATTTTATTATCGCGGAAAAAATAATAGAAAATGCAAAAAGGGCTATTAGATTCACGCACATTAGTAATTATGATGAATTGTTCGAAGCTTTAAGACACAATTTGGGCACCAATAGCTCCGTCGATTTAGCTCGATCAAAATTAGGTAATGTCAGACAACAAGCTACCGAAAACGTGCAGGGCTATAATCAGAGATTTCGGCAACACCTAAATGAATTGCAATATGCCCTACAAGCAGAACACTCGAATGCCACGGAAAGAAAACTAGCGTTGAAAATCGAGG
>CAKNXH010036332.1:0-11175 GCA_932178445.1 Andricus quercusramuli | reverse complement strand
TTCTTTTCTTTCTCCTTCGCTGTGACGTTTTTGTCCGCTGGTGCCGAAAATTCGATAACGAACATGGTTCGTTTCTCGAAGTCAAGAAGAACCATGTCAGGCCTCGAGTGCGCAACAGAAACAATTGTCGAGAATATGAAGTTCCAATATATGCGGCACTTCTCATTTTCGACAATTGACTCTATTTCTCTAGGGGCGTTCAGCGGAGAGGTATTTGGGCTAATGCCGTAAGAGTGACAGAGATGGTAATAAAGCACTCTCAGTGCCGCATTGTGCCTTTGGTTGTAGGTTGTTCCCGCATGAGCTGGACAACTAGATAGTATGTGTCCTAGATGCTCGGGGTGTTCATGACACGCTCTGCAGCTATCATCGGGAATATCTTGGCTCAAAATGTGGCGACAGTATGCTAGAGTGCAAATGACACCATCTTGACATGCCAAAATGAAGCCCTCTGTGCCCGACTTCAATCCGGGTGATCTAAGGAAAGCAAACGTCAGCTCATACGACATCGACTGATCTTCCACATTTCTGTGGAAGATGCCGTGCATCTTCTTGTCGAGGAGCTCTTCGCGGAAGTTTTTGTCCTGTGCTTTCTTAATCCGGGCCTTCAGGAGTGAGTATTCAAGATGGATAAGATTTGATGCATTTCGCTCACCCCTGATATTGAAGTCAAGGCCGAGTGTTTCAGCAGCCTCTTCTGCTACTTTGTAAAGAAACGCCCCTTTGCCTACTTCTTCGTGTTTTCTGACCATTTTAAGAAGAGGATCTTGTCCATTTGCGACAATATGTGCTGTACCCAGAATAATCCTGTTGTGAAGACATTCAAGATTCAGTATTCCACGACCACCTTGACGGCGTGAGATGTAAAGTCGTGGAACAGAAGACTTAAGGTGCATGCTTTTGTTCATGTGCATAACCTTTCGAGACCCGACATCGAGGGATCTGAGCTCGTCCTTCGTCCATGGAACTACTCCAAATGAATAGAGTACTACTGGGACGGCAAGCATGTTCGTTGCAGATACTTTGTTCCTCGCCGACAGTTCGGAAGACCATATCTGTCGGAGGAGACGTTTCTATCTGCATCGGAGAGTATCCTTTATAGATGTTACGTCCTAAATGCGGCTTTGTGGCACGCCCAGGTATGTATAGGTCTCTCCAGCGCAAAGGTGTCGTATAGCGCTTCTGTCAACGAGTTCAGGATCTTCGGGGATGCCGTTAAGTTTTCCTTTCTTCAAATTAACCTTGGCGCATTTCTCTAACCCGAACTCCATTCCAATCTCTTGAGTGTACGCTGTGACAATTTTTAGAGCTAGATGTAGTTTCTCTTGATTTCTAGCATAGAGCTTAAGATCATCCATGTAAAAAGCATGAGTTACCTTATGCTTTCGATTTCCAGGTTTGCCGCAGAGGTACCCTTCGGAATGGCGAAGTGCGAGAGATAGTGGCAATAATGTGAGGCAAAAGAGGAGAGGGCTCATGGTGTCTCCCTGAAACACACCTCTCTGAAAGGTGATACTGTTAGTAATCACACGATATTTTCCAGATAAGATGGTAAATCTGGTTTTCCAAAGCGGCATTAATCTCTCTATGCATCTCACGATGTGTGGATGAACCTTTAAGCTTGCCAACAGATAGATGATAAGTCTATGGTAGGTTGAATCAAAAGCTTTTCGGTAATCTATCCAGGCCATCGATAGAGATCGTTGATAGGATGCTGCATCTTTACAGACACATCTATCGATGAGCAGGTTCTCCCGACATCCTGCTACGCCTTTCTTCGAGCCACGTTGTTCATACATCTCTCGCCACACAGGTTCAATTGTCCGAAGAATCCTATCATTTAGGATGGCTGTGAAGATCTTATACAGTGTGTTCAGACAAGTTATTGGCCTGTAATTCTTAGGATCAGCTAAGTTGCCCGTCTTAGGCAGGAGCACTGTGCGCCCTTCCACCAACCACTCCGGAATAGGCTCTTCCGACTTTAGATATGAGGTGAAAATTCGGGCCAGATGCTGGTGGGTCGAACGAAACTTCGTCCACCAGAAGGTCTTGATACCATCTGGACCATGAGCGGGAAAGTTCTTCATGCCTCTTAATACGTTTTTCACCTCCTCGGTAGTGATAGGTGGGCATTCTTCCTCAGGTGTTATGAGGGCATTACACAGCTCCTTGGAGCTATTTATGTTCTTTGAGTCTTCTTGAAGTGAATGCTGGACCTCGTAGACTCCTCTCCAAAATGCTTCGACCTCCTCTGGTTTGGGCGGATGGTCGACAGTAATTGGAGGGTCCAGGAAGAGTTTAGATGGATCAGATGAAAATTGTTGATTTTCTCTGACCCACCTCTCTCTCCGCTCTAGAATTCTCCTAGCGTTAGATAGTATTCGTATTCTGTCAACAATATGCTGTCTGATGGTCATTAGCTTTGATTTGTTGATTGTGTGATGACGGATGCGCAGTTCGCGCGCGAACCGTCGAACCTTGGCAGTGAAATTCCTGCCAGATGTTATGTAGTCAATCACACACTGAATGCGGGACGCGTACTGTCTAGCCCAGCCTGTCTATGTGGTAAGTTGATGCATTCTTCTTTTTGTCTTATGATCAACCGTTGGTTTTGTTTTACGGCTTGCATCTGCCAAAGTTCTCGCTGCATTGTACACACCACAACTGATAGTCCAGAGGTCGGATTCTTCGGAAAAATCTCCACGAAGTTCATCATCCAATTCACTTAGATCTTTGGGCTTGGGAGAAACCTGAATGTTGATGTTTCTCCGGGTCCTGAAGCATCGTTCTTCCTCTATTGAATGCCTGTTCGCGGTTGGTCTCAGTGTCGCCTCTCTTTCCCTGTTGCCGGCTTGTTCTGGATGCGGTTGAGTAGGCACTCCGCTTATATAACCTCTTTTCCGGAGGTTCTCGGCATGGTTTCGCAGACGCTGTTGCGAAAAGTCTGAGAGCTCTGGGTGTTTCTCGCACCACAGAGCATGCAGTCGTGCCATGTAACCTTCTCGTTCAGGGACCATACTGGCATCGTAGCACTCCAGCAGGCCGTCATTGAGTTGATCCGTCCACTTAAAAGTAACAAGATTCCGCCGGTCAATCGCATTGACTCCGTCTTGATTGGCTCCCCCAACTGTAGGGTAGTCGGCATTGTTGTCCGACCCATTGTCGGGAGCCCTGCGCGTTCGATTGTTCTGAATCGCACTTACTACAACTATGTTTGGGGTTGTCATTGTTGTTCCCACGAGCAGCTAGGGGAAGGGTTCGTCCATCCTTGTAGAGCCCCGCATGCAAGGATAAGGCTGTATACTCTGAGAGTTGCCGATTTCCCAGAATCACCGTTAGAGACACCTCACCCAGGTGACATTCAGCTTTCGGCACGGTTCTCACGCCTTCGCTTGGGGGTTATTCCTTCGGGACCATCCCTGGATAATTGTCCGCGACTGCTTATTAATTATTGTAACCATATTCAGCAGAAACCCTTGGTACAGGGACCCTCTATCCGCAACCGGAGGACGCGTTCGGTGGCTTTGTCATGTCTTTAACGGTGACTCTGGGATACCGGGCGACGTCTCAGAGTATCAGCCTTATCCTTGCACGCGGGGCTCTACAAGGATTGACAAACCCTTTCCCTACCTGCTCGTGGGATCAACAATGAAACCAACAAACCACCAAAATGTTGTAGATGCGGTTCAAAACGATCGAACGCGCAGAGCACCCGACAATGGATTGGCAAACAATGCCGATCATCCTAGAGTTCGGGGTGCTGAGAATAATTTAGATGGAAACACGACAACGAACCGGCGAAACGCCCACATTCAATGGACGGATCAACTTAAGAATGACGTGCTAGACTGCTACGATGCCAGTATTATCCCTGTTCGCGGAGGCTTTATGGCGCGTATGCATACTCTGTGGTGCCGGAAACACCCAGAGCTTCAATACGTTTCGCATCAGTCTTTGCGAAATCAAGCCGACTACCTGCGGAAAAATGGATATGTACGCGGAGCGCTTCCTCAACCGCTGCTTGAACAAGCTGCAGACGAAGATGAAACGACATTAAGGCCAACCGCAGAAAGCAGGCACCTTCTGGAAGATGATCGCAATTTCAGTACAAGGAGGAACATCAACATGCAAGTTCCTCTTAAGCCCCAAGATCTGGCTGAAATGGATGCCTCCCTTCGTGGAGATATCTCGCAAGAGTCCGACCTCTGGACCATTAATTGCTCAGCTTACGGTGCTGCGAGAGCTTTGGCTGATTCAAATCGAAGGCTGAAACCGACGATGGATCAGAAGACCAGAAGATGCTTGCATCAACTGAACAAGAAAATTGGATGAGCAAGACAGAATACGTCCCGTGTTCAATGTGTGATTGACTACATAACATCTGGTAGACCGTTCACGGAAAGGGTTCAAAAGTTCGCCCAAGAACTAAGGACCTTGAATCACACACTGAACAAGTCAAAGCTGCTGACAATCAAGCAGCATATTGTTGACAAAATAAGGCTGTTATCTGACGTAAGGAGGAGGATACAGAAGAGGGAGAGATGGAACAGGGAGGTAGAGACTTACCACCCAAGCCCAAGGAGGTAGAGACTTTTTGGAGAGAGGTGTACAAGATCCCGAAAACACTAGAGTTGAAAGAAGATACTGACAATATCATCCGCTTCAAGGAGTTTTGCGACAGCCTCATAAAATCTGAGGAGGAGTGCCCATCAGTCACTGCCGAAGAGGTGAAAAAAGCACTTAGAGGCACGAAGAACTTTTCCGGTGCTGGACCAGATTGTATTAAGAACTTTTGGTGTAAGAAGTTTACTTCTATACACCAACATTTGGCCCGCATATTCACCGCATATTTAGAGTCGGAGACGCCCATTCCGCAGTGGCTGGCGTTGGGACGCACTATACTCCTAGCGAAAAAAGGCAACTTGTCCAGACCAGAGAATTACAGGCCAATAACTTGTTTAAACACACTGTATAAGATCTTTACAGCTGTCCTAAACAACAGGATCGTTCGACGAATTGAGCCTGTAGAAGGAGTCTCTCCGAAGCAGATACAAGCATCTTCTTCGACAGATTTGGCCTTCCAATCTGTCGGCGTTGAACAAGGTATCTGTGACTAACATGCTTGCCGTCCCGGTTCTACTCTACTCGTTTGGGGTGGTTCAATGGACGAAGAACGAGCTTAAGGCCCTTGATGTCACCACGCGTAAGATCATGCATATGCATAAAAGCTTGCATATCAATTCGTCAGTTCCGCGATTATACATTTCACGTCGTCAAGGCGGACGCGGACTTCTGAATCTCCAATGTCTTCATAACCGAATTGTTTAAGTACAGCTTACATCGTTGCGAATGGCAGAGATCCTCTCCTAAAGATGGTCAGAAACCACGAGATGATTGGCGAAGGAGCGTTCCTTTACAAAGCCGCGGGGCAAGCTGCCGAGACCCTTGGCCTGAATTTCAACATTAGAAGTGAGGAAAGTGAATTACTCCATCTAGATGCTTCACGTCTAAAAGCCGAAGTAAAGAAAGCCGAGGTTAGAAAATTTCACCAAGAGCTACTCGACAAGCATATGCACGGAAACTTTCACAGAAATGTAGAAAAACAGTCCTTGTCAAAGGAGCAAACTTTTGCTTTCCTTAAATCATCAGGGCTCAATTCAGGTACGGAGGGCTTTATTTTCGCATGCCAGGACGGTGTAATCTCCACCTTAGCATACCGCGCCCGCATTTTATGTCAAGAAGTTCCCAGTGATAGGTGCAGAGCGTGTCATGCACACCCTGAGTACCTAGAACACATACTATCGGGGTGTCCGACCCACGCAGGAAGAACGTATATCTATAGACATAATGCGGCCCTAAGAGTACTTTATTACCACCTTTGTCGCTCTTACGGTGTTGGTCGCGACCCTGCCCTGCCGAACGCTCCAAGGGATATAGAGTCAATTGTCCGAAACGAGAAGTGCCAGATTTTCTGGAACTACGATTTTCGGGCAGCAGTCTCCATTGCGCACTCGAGGCCTGACATTGTTCTCCAAGACTTCGAGAAACGAACTTTATTCGTAATCGAATTCTCGGCTCCGTCCGAATACAACATCACTGCAAAGGAGAAAGAAAAAGAGGAGAGGTATCAAGAACTTAAAAGAGAGCTGCAACGACTGTACCCAAAATGTTCGGTACGAGTAATTGTCCTTTTGATAGGTTCTCTCGGAGGTGCTAAATTATCACTGGTTCGTAACCTTAAAGCCATACCCGCGTGCCAAAAATATGCCAAGGCACTTGCGAGATGGATGCAGAAAGCTGTCATCCTTGGGTCGCTTCGTGTCCTCATGACACACGAGGGTTTCGCCGGCCTGTCGTTGTGATTTCGTCGTGCCCTGTGACCACCCATCTCATGGATGTACGACGTGGCCATAGGTGTATTTTACCGCGGTTCTACTGGGGGCTATTGACATTTTTTCAAGATGGCAGTTGCTCTTAGTGGTACCCTGCGGTGGTTGTTTAACTTTTTTTTAATTATATATATATATATATATATATAATTAAAAACAAAGTATATATAACAAAATATATATATGTATATATATATAGGCGTTTACGCGTCACTGACTAAACATCGGAGTAGATAGGCAGGGCCGGTTCTGGATCAATTAGTATTAGTGAGTATATGTGTATGTGCGTCCGTATGTATCCGTGTGAGGCTGGCATGGACACCGTGCTGCTTAGCTTCTAGAACATTCTCGAGGGATCCTGGAGCTTCTGGAACATTCTCGAAGTTCATGATGACGTCACAGAATATTTCGCAATTGTCAGATCGTATAGTTGAGTATAAACCAATAAGTGGTGGAGTGAAAAAGTTGGTATAAAACTGTTGTAACCACATGGAGATGGTTTAGTTGCAATCAAGATGGACTACCTGGTGGATATGCAGGGCTTCAAGTTACCAGACAATAAATTTGTCTTGAAAGAATTGGCTATATTACCATTCTTTGATGCTACAGGTATAAAGCCATATTCTTTTCTCTTTCAACCACCCTGCAAGTGGAAGAACATTCCACCAAAGTATAAGTCTATAAACATTTGGACAGAGCGCAATCATCATGGAATACCTTGGAATTCTGGTGATTTACCGTATTCTCAAGTGTCTGTAATTCTCGAGAGTTTTTTAGCAGAGGCAACAAAAATTTTTGTAAAAGGCTTGGAAAAAAAGAATTGGTTGCAGCAATTTGCAGAAATATCGTGTGAAATTTTTGATATGCTTGATTTGGAATGTCCCTCGCTAAAGGAATTGCGTGAAATGTTTAGAATTAATTATATTAAATGTACACATCATATGTATGAAAATTACTCTAATTGCGCAATTGAAAATGTAATTTTATTGGAAAACTGGATGACTATAGAACATGAATATTTTATTACTTGTTTTAATTTATAGAGATAAGACAAAAAATATTTTTCCATATACTTAATTTATAGTCTACTTATTTTGTAAGTATATGTACTGATATTTTAGAAATAAATAAAAGAAAATGAAAATGAAATTTGTGTTTTGTTTTCTCAGAGTTCCTTGTTCTTATAATAATAAGTGCGAATAGTAGATAAGCGAATCGTGGGTCACCGAACATCATTGGCATTGTGGCTTGAAGAAACATCATCCTTCGGTATTGACAGATTACGTCTGGTGGATCAGGTTGCAAAAAATGAGAAACACCAATTTATATTCAACTTATTTTTTCTTCTCTGCTCTTTATTTTCAGAGACTTGTCACTTACAGTGTAGCTATCTTACGATCTAAAAATTGATTAAACACTCATTCCTCTGCTTACATGTCATTCGTATAACTCACACATACACACACGCTTCACTCTGTCGCGTAAGGTCATCCGCGGCTAGAGACCTGATGACGTACACGTTCCAGTAGCTTCGGGATTGGTGTCTTTAAGGAACCATGATCGTAGTTTGGAACGGTGAAATGGTAGACGAGACTATCAGAGTCGGTGTAAAGCAATTTTGCACGATTTCCAAAATTTGGTAAAATGTAGTTGTAATGAAAGTCGTAGGTAATTATTTTGGAGAGATCGAGAACAGCAAATCCCACATAAATTGGTTTATTGAATTTAACTTTAAGTCTTTTTGATTCAATAATAACCATATCTTCATCGAATATGACACAGCTATGAAAATTTGGCTTGGAAATCAGAGCTTTTGCACCGTACCTTCCATCCCATTTTGTTTTCAATCTCACTTCTCTATATTTTCTAATATTCTCCATTGTTTTGCCGAAGACAGAATTGTTCATCAGCTTGTAGAAATTTTTCTCAAAATCATTGCTAGACATTTTTCGTTTCTCTGTATTTAGGTCAATGTACTCTTTTAGCCAAGGTTTTTGCTGAAACTTTGGTAAAATACCAAAACTGATAACGAGCGTATTGTCAAAGAAGAATTACGTAGTCCACTATAGAAATTTGAAAAAGTATTTGAGTTTGGGGCTGAAGGTAACGAAAATTCATCGAATTCTAAAGTTTGAGCAAAAACCTTGGCTAAAAGAGTACATTGACCTAAGAGTTATAGCATTTACAAAATTCCTAAAAACAAATTAAAATGAACATTTTAAGCTAAACAACGCACGATATGAAAAAAAGTCAAGAAAAGAAAAATGTTTCTTTTTAAAAACCCTACAATATTATTAGGAGACATGTTTTAATTTCCTTGAAAAATCGAAAATTTTAATTTTTATCGCACAAAAAAATAATGAAAAATCAAAAATTCCATTTTGCGATCAAACTATAGTAGATACGAAAAAAGGTGAATGGACAAAAATTGTGCACTAAAAAAGATCTACATTTTTTTTCAATCACTTTTTCATGGGATGCGTAGTTTTTGTTTCATTTGTAAAAAACTGACTTGAGAATAAAGTAAATTAAATTTTTGGACAAACGACACAAACCAAGAAAAAAATTAATAGATACATATCATGTTATAATATTTTGAAATCAAATATCGAGCGCGAAGCGCGAATGTCTGGATGAGAATGTGTTCCTTAAGGTCGATAGAACCTTAAGTAAAGTAGATCTTCTCTTTAACATATTAATAATCACTTCGTATGTAGAGGTTTTGATAATCTTATAATATTCGCAAATAAACTTTTTCTTTTCATCTAAGCCGAACACGAAGTGAAAAAAACTAGAGAAACCGAGAGTAAAGCATTTTTTCGAAATGTTTGTAATTATTGATTTATGCTAATTATATATATTCGTCACAATTTGAGTAGTGCGCACATTGCAACTGGTTAAAATGCTTATAAATGAATTTCATTGTATTTTATGACTAATTTACGGACTGAAGAAACAATCAGAAGGCAATGCAATCAAGAACTAATGTTTTTAATTTTTTTATTTCAACAGTTTGAAAGTGTAGAATAGAATAGAATTTTATTTCTCCATGAACATCCTCATTAGACTTTTACTTATACTACCTTTGTACCTTCTGAGTATAATACTTTTACTTTGGCACTTTTTGCCATGCTTCGTAGTTACAAAAATCACATGTTTAGCTCATTCATGCCATTCTCCGCTTATTATTCTTTTACAATAATTTATTCTTAAATTGCTTAATATTGCCACTTGATATTCTCCCTTTCATGAACCTTATTTTTTTAAATCTTTCAACTGAAATTTTTTTTAGTTCAGCCTAAATTAATTTAATTATGATAGAAAAAAAGTGAGTGTTTCGTACATACTTTTCCCGTCAGAACTTAACGCAATAAACAAAGAGGCGGTTGCTCTTTCTGTACTTTCTTGAATATTTTTAGTTATAGTAATAGGACAATATATATCATATATTTAAGATTCTAGGAAAATCAAGTCACAATTGACAGTTGAAGGTTTGAAAAAATATAAAACAACGCTATCATTTTTAATGCTCTAAATGAATGGATGAATCAACAAATTTGTAAAGTTTTAAAATTATATCATCTTAAGAAATTTTAAGATAGAAACATTAAAATGGAGAGATTACAATTTTTTTAACCGAACACTTCTTAAAATAGTATTATTAACTGTTCAATTGTTATTTATACATAAAAATTTGTTTTGAAATCTTTTTAAATATTCCCTCAAAATTATTATTTTTCAAAACAAAAATCACATTAAATTTTCACATGAATCTTAAGAAATTTTTTTAATTATCTTTAAACCTTTCAAAATACTGAAAAAGCTTAAAAATTTTATTTCAAACTCTTAAAAAATCTGCATTTTCTTTTAAATTTTTTGAAATCTTCTCATATTTTAAATTACTTTCCAAATTTTTGCGAAGTTTACAAAATTCAGAATGGTTTTCTTTCAAAAAGTGATTACTCGAAAATATGAATAAGGTTCTGTAATTAAATTACAGGTCATTTTCCAAGTTTCCACGTCAAATCGCCACCTTGTTGTATTACACATTTTTTGTAGGTTTATTTTTATTAGAGTGCTCAGTTTTGTATCAAAGAAAAAACATTTTTATATTGAAATTTTCCAAAGAAGATGCAAGCGAGAAAGTAATCGAAGATGAAATTATAAGCGACGATTGAAAGAAACAGACTGTTAACCAACTTTAGTTAAGCTAAGTATTGTAGAAATTCAAATACTAAAGTTTTTATATAATAATAATAATAGATCTTTATTAAGATGCCAACAAAACATATACAAAGTATTCAGAAAATATTAATGGAAGGGGCACTTAAAGGGCCGAGGTACAGCTTAGAGTTGCTTTGCAACCCAACCTGAAATGGATTTGATTATACAGAATAACGCTCATGAAAGGAAGAATATCAAGTGGTAATATTAAGCAATTTCAGAATAAATGATTGTAAGAATAATAAGCGGAGAATGGCATGAATGAGCGAACCATGTGATTTTTGTAACTACGAAGCATGGCAAAAAGTGCCAAAGTAAAAGTATTATACTCAGAAGGTACAAAGATAGTATACAGGGTGTTTTTTTTAACTTGAGACAACGAAATATCTAAAAAAATACGCATCCTACGGAAAAAATGTCTGGTATAAAAACATTTCATTTTCGAGGGGGAAAAAAGATTTGTTAAAAGTTACCCCTCCCCCACCCCCACAGGAGTCAGGGGTGGGGGTAACTTTGTAATTTCAAATGGCAACCCCAATTTTTTATCACAGATTCAGATTCT
>CAKNXH010036331.1:0-10470 GCA_932178445.1 Andricus quercusramuli | reverse complement strand
GTTTATATTATATATTTTGAACCATTTAGACCTCTGACCGTTTTTTAAGCTTTTGAAAACATTTTTGAAAACTTTTTTTAAACACTTTTTTGTATATAAGAAATAACATTCTTCCACCTAATAACTGCTTTAGAGTAGAAAGAAGTAAAAAGAAGCAAAATTATATAATCGGACTTTTTTATTTTGGATGTAATTTCTTAATAAAAAGGAGTTCTATTTACTCTACAAAATAGCTACAAAAATCAGCTTTTCACTGAAAAAATTGCTAAATATTTTTGTTTCGTATAAGGTCAAAAAATAAAAAATGTATGCACTTGGAATATCAAAAAGAAAGGTGTTTTTTATGCTATGATGTTCTTCAAAAGGCTACTCGCAATTTCAGAAATATTTAAAACCTTGATAGGTGTGACATTGTAAATTTTTAGTATTCAGTATATTGAATAATTAGAAATTTAAAGCTATTTAAATATATAAGAATTTTTGAATTGAAAGTTTGCGATAATTTTAGATTGAAACATTTCAATTGATTTAGTTACAAATTAAAATTGTTTAAAGTTCCAGGATTAGAAATGAACGTCTTTTAATACTTGAATCATTATTTTAGAATGACTAAAACCGTAGATAGTAGGACTATTGAAAATTAGGAGTGCTCGAAAGAACTGAGCAAATGTTTGTTTCAAAAGCTCTTAAAAAAGGTGCTTTTTCAAGTTTGATTTATTTTCTAATAATTTGGCTCCCCCACAAATTATTTTTGTTGTGAGAAAATAAAAAGGGATTTTTGACAAAATTAAAATATATATATTTAATGTTCGCTCAAGGTGATTTTCAGTACAAATTATTAATTTTTAAAGAATATTTGTCAAACTATAGAACGGATTTCTTGCCTGAAGATACAAACCTTAATTGTACTATAGTAAAAACAACTGGAAAAATTAGATTCAAGCCAAATTTTGTAAAGAAAATTAACCTTAGTATAGACCTATAAATATTCATTTTATTTCTCGAAAGATTAAAAAAAACTCTTCGAAACGCTTTTATTACAACAATTTTATTAAAGAAAAATATTGTTTGTAAAAATAGTATATTTTTTACATATATTTCTTAAAATAAAAAATTACCAACGAGATTTATAGAAAACCTTTTGAGGAATGAAATCATTTTCCTGGAAGTTTGAACCGAAAAATTAATATTAAAAAAAATGAAAGCCGTGCTAAATTGAGCTAGACTCGCGACTTTCAAAAACTGAACTGTAGTTCTAGTATTAAAAATTGAACAATAATTGATTTTACAAGACGATTCTGGATCTACTGTTCAAAATTGTACACATAATTTACATATCTTCAAGTTAAAATGTGGACTAATTTAATTCGCGAGCCTTAGTAGTTACACAAATGTAAAAATCCGACTGAGTCTTCATAAACAATGTTAAATTTGAAAATCACTTGAAATTAATAGATTCATAAATAAAACTTTTTTGAATAAAGACACTAAACAAAGGATTCTTTCCAATCTGCAGGGTTTTGTTTATGAATATTTTCTGATTTCTTTTAATTGAGTCTAAATAATTTTACCTCAATTTCTTGAAAGAAATCTTTTTATTTAAAAAATTTTTTGTGAGAAGAATGCACTAAATATAACGATTTTAGAAATATATAAAACATTTTGGATTATTTCTTTTTCCTTTTTGTGAAAATGTAATAATCTAAATACATTGGTTCGAATCATCAAAAAATAAACGCCTTCATTCAATTTCAAAATCTTATTCAAATATTGTTTCAGTATAAAGTATTCCATCTTTAACTCATTCAATTTGGAATTTTCAAATTTAAAAAAAAAAACAACAATTTTCAATATTAAAACATTCGAAACTGAATTGTCACAATTTCAGAATGGTAAATTTAAACTTTGAAAGTTACGATTATAATTTTTCTAATTTTTAAGCTTGTAATTTAAAGGTGAAAGTGTTGCATTTTGATTCGTAAATAACAGTTGAACAATGGTTAATAATTTAGAAAAAATGCGAATAAGTTGGAGGTTTTTAAATGTTTCGAAAAAAAATTAGGAGCTTCTCAAGAATGTTGAAAGATTTCCAAACAAAGTTTGTTTTAATATTTCTGGGAATATTTTTAATGATTTTTTATTTCGAAAAAGTAAGTTTAAAGATATTTCAAAACATTTCAAAAGATTTACAAAATTGAAAAAAAAATCTGGAAGTTTTTGAGGCAATTTGTTTTGCAGGATTTTACAACAAGTTTAGGAAATATGGAAATCATTTTAAAATATATTTAAAAGTTCCGAAAAAATGTAAAAAATAATTTGAAAAGATTTTTAATAATATAAATAAGAATAAAAAAAATAAAAATAAAGTAAAAAAATAAATTTTAAATAATGAAAAATAATTTAAAAGAAAATGGATACTTTTGATGATTTCGAAATTAAATTTTGACTTTTAATTTTTAAAAATTACATAATTTTAAGAGAAGGTATAAAATATGGGACGACTAAAAAAATTCCGAAAAGGATGACTGAAAATTCCCGAAAAATGAAATCTCCGACACTATTAAATTGCCGAATGGGAAAATTTTCGAATAATAAAATTTCCGAAATTATAATATTGTCGAACAGTTTATAATATTACCGAATTGGAAAATTTCCGACAGAAAATATCCAAAGTAAAAAATTCCCGAATTAGAGGATCCCCGAATTAAATCATGAAGAACAATTTTTTTCTCAATAAATATTATTTACTTATTAAAAATACAATAATCAAATATTGTTATTAAAGAAAATGCATGAATTCACAAGAACAATAATTGTTTAAAAATTGTATCAAAAAATAATACAAAAAACACGTGCGCTTCGAAAGAAAAAAAAATTCTTCCTACATTATCTTCGAACCTAATAACATTTTTCAAACAAACTTTGCAGGATTCAATTCAGCACCGATTTATATAGGAACTTATTTAATTTATTATTTGTTTTTAAATTAAAAATTTGATTTTTGAGAACGTTTTTCATATTTTTTTAAATACTATGAACATTTTCAAACAAAATTTTTCATCCATTTTTTTAATCATTATTATTTTAAATTCAAACAAGAATTTTTTTAAATTTTAAACATTAAAAACGTTTTTTTGATCAAAGTATTTTATGATTGTATTTTCAATAAATAAATAATATATAATGAACAACAATTTTTTAAACTATTTAAATTCAGGAATTTTCTAGTTTGGATTTTTTATAATTCGGCATTTTTCTGCCAGGAATTTTATTATTCGTGAATTTTTTAATTCGGGAGTTTTATATTTCGGCACTTTTATTATTTCGGGAATTTTATTATTTGGGAATTTCGCAATTTGCGAATTTTACAGTGTCGGGAATTTTATTTTTTGGACTTTTCAATCCCTTCGGAAAATTCTCGATAATTCTAATATTACCAAATTTAAAAATTCCCGACAGAAAATTTCCGAATTATAAAAGATCCGAACTAGAAAATTAACCAATTTAAACAATAAACAAATGGTTTGTTAACAAATATTTTTAAAATAAAATAATAAAATATTTATATCAAAGAAAAAACTTTTTTAACGTTTAAACTTTAAAATTTCAAAAATTATTGTTTGAATTTAAAATAACAATAATTGAAAAAATATATTTCTTGATAAAGAATTTTGTTTGAAAATGTGCACTGTTTTTTTTTTAATTACAAAAAACGTTATCAAAAATCAAATTATTAATTTATTTTTATACAATTATTTCGAACGATACAATTATTCGAACGATAATTTGAATAAAATTAAACATTTAACAAAATTTCTGTGATAAAAATATTTGATTATTGCATCTTAAATATAAAAGATTTATAAAATTGTGAAAATATCGTAGATTTTGAGGCAATTTTTTTGCAGAATCTTACACAAATCTTACGAAAAAATGAGAATAATTTTAAAACCTATTTGAAAGTTCTGAAAAAAGTTCAAAAATATAGTTTGAATAATATATATTATTTGTATTTTAAATTTTATACCATATAACGTACGTAAATATTTCGAGTAAGCTGTATCAATTATAATAGTTCACAGTTTTATTTTAAAATAGATTGTATGGATCATGATATTTTTTATGAATGTGCTATTGAAATTCTATTCAACTAATTAAATTTTTTTGCAAATGCGAAACCTAATCTGGCTAGGATGGAACTGCCGTCTCAACCTCTATTTTCAGTTTGAATGGTTCTTATCCGAGCTAAAGTTATCGACGAGTGTGATGAGAGTTGCTTACAGCGCTCCAAGTGGCTCTTGGCGAACTATATCGATGGGTGCTATCGGGGAGTAGTGGTGGGTACAGGGGAACTGACAATTTTCGCCGGACGCGCCGTCTATATTTATCGCGGGTAACTAAGCCCGCACCGCATCTACGTTTATAATATCTTTGACTGATGATGACTTCTAAACATCTGAACTGATTTCTCCTTCATAATCAGCTGTATTTATGTACGCTGCCCTTCATCAGATTCATTCATGGTCGACTGTCGAGTTATATTGAAGTAGGGGATAAGTCTAGGCTTACGAGGTACATTATTTGTGATTGTTTCAATTTATTAGTAAAATTTATTCGTTTTTTTTGTGAATTCTCATATCAGGTTGTGAGGTTATATAAACACTCTTCATATTGTTTCTATAAGAAAAATTGTATTCGCTATTCTTGTACTTACGTTGTCGAGTATGCCAGAGAAGTGAGAAGACGCATTATAGAAAGTAAACTTCCCGTCGAAATACCCGAGCTTCTTTCCCGAAGCGGCAGAGTGCGCTAGTGCCCAGTGTACGGTCGCCTTCGAGAGTGGAAGGTGTAGAGATGGGGAGTGACCGTCAGATGACCGATTTCCGGTAATCTGACTGTCACCTGACCGGACAAGTGGACAAAGTGGAAATCATGTTATTATGTGAAAAATTGAATTAGTATCATAGATATAAACTATACAAAACCTTTTTATTAGTGAAAGGAAATTTGTTTTAAAAAAAAGTGAAGAAAAAGGAAGCTAGGAAGTACATTTTTTTAAAAAAAGAAGCCAAAATGATGGTTTTGTGTGAGTTTTATCGTTCAATGAATGGTCTAAAATTTAGTTTGTAGTATTTTCTTGTGATAGGTGAGCCTAACCTGTATGCATAATTGTTAAAATGGAAGTTATACCATGTTAACAGTTTTTTTTCTCAAGTTTTTCAAAATTATACAATTTTAAATTTAAACCCTTCATTTCTAAGTAATTGTATAATAGAGAAGGTTAGAATTGGAATAATTCCATCGTAACAAAATTCAGAACTATTTGGGGTTAATTTAAAACGCTCAAAATTGTACAAATTATGCTTTAAAATTTAAATGTTCAACCTTTGGTCATTTCAAATTTAAATTGTTCATAATTATACAATTTTAAATTAAAATCCTGTATACTTAGATAATTGTAAACAGGAAAAGGTTAAAATTAGAATAATTTCGCATGATAACAAAATTCAAAGAATTCGAAAATACTTGCTCAAAACTATAATGCCATAGCACTTAAGGGCGCACTTTAGGAAACTCTCTTATTTACAATTTAGATAACATGTTCGAAATCAAACAATATTCAATGAAAATCTTAAGAATTAAAGCAATGTTAAATTGGAACAAGAATAATTTATATGAAACTTCAGAAATGAGAGAATTTCAAATTAAAACATCGTTTAAAATTCAGGAAAATTCATCATTAGTTTAAATTTGAATAGCTCAAGCTTGTACATTTTTAGTTTTGATTTTGTTGTAACTTTTATTTTCTTCAAATTTTTAATCAATTTAAATTCTTTTGACGAAACATCTAATAGTTGATATTTTACCCAAAAAAAGATGAATATTCTACTAAAAATGATGACTTTTCAATGTTTTAGTTAAATTTTCAACAAAGCGATTACATTTTTAACAAAAAATATTAATTTTCAACCAATTTGATTAATTTTATACTGAGATGACAAATTTTCATTTAAAAAATTAATTTTTAATCAAAGTAAGAAGCTAATTTTGAATCAAAGAGATGAATTTTCAACTGAAGTGATGAATCTTCAAACAAAAAAATTAATGTTTAACAAAGTAGTTCGAGTTTCAACCAAGTATTTGAATTTTCAACCAAAAAAGATCAATTCTTAATAAGAAATTTGATAGTTGAATTTCAAATAAAACCGATTAATTTTCAGACAAAGATGTAATAGTTAAATTTTCAGTTGGCAAAGTTAATTTTCTACCGAAAGAGATGAATTTTTAATAAAAGTGTTGAATTTTCAACCAGCAAAGGTTTTTCAGGAAAGAAAGAAAAAAAATGGTTGAAGTTTCTACAAAAGAGTTGATTTTTCAACAACAGAATTAAGTGTAATAATAATAAGTATTATTGTACACAGAATAAAGCCCAGTTATCTTTATTTTGTTAAGAATAAGCTATACACAAATTTATTTAGTATATTTAGTATAGTTTTACGGAGTCGCTTCACGTTAAGATAGGTTTACTGAATTATCCTTTCCATCCTTTTAATTCAACCTGTAATTTTTGGCGGTTCCAGTTTTCCTACCTATCACTGAATTGATCCCTATAATAAATAAAAATGTAGTCTACAATATAATAAAACAAGATAAAAATACCATAACGTAAAATTCAAATAAGCGTTCAGTAAACAAATCATATTTGCCATAAACGTATGTCTTAATTCCAAATGATTTTTTTAGGTTATGTCTCATTAAAATCACGTAAATCGAAGAAATTTTCCGTCTGAAGTTTTTCATCTTACATTATTCAGTAAACAACATTCCAATAACTATTTATAAGATGATTTCCACTTTTTCCAAAATGTCCGGTCAGACAGTCAGATGATGGGAAATCGGTCAGATGACCGAAGCGGTCGGCGTCATTTGACGTCACTACCCATCTCTAGGAAGGTGCCATAAGGGCCATAAGAGCGCAATGTATTTTTCCGTACACGAGTTTCAGCGCTCCTACAGTTTCGGGGAGGAACTCAACATGAAGGCCGCGAAATTCAAATTCCCAAAAAATAAAATTGATTAATTACTATGTGGAGAAGGTAATAATAATAATAGATAATATATTTTTTGTAACAATACATATTTTATTAATCAAAAATAACCAATACATATGTAAAAGTCGTAGAATCCCATATTTCAGTTGTACTCCATAAATCTAAATTCTCACATTCACAACAAACATACAATGCGAACAAATATAAGATTGATATAAAATAATCAATATAAATGTATAAAAATAGTGGAAGTCAATATTTCAGTATACTTTGGGTATACTGTGTGAATATAATTTCTCTTATTTACCATAAACATACAATACAAACAAAGTTATACAAGTAGAGTATACGAGTGTACTGTGTAACTCTATTTTCTCTTTGCTCGCTAAAAAATATGCACGTTCGATTGAAATTTGATAAACTATTTTCAACTTAAAAATAACTTCATAATAATATATTCTAAATTAAAGGCTTTCGTTAAATTTACAATATTTTTTCAGTCTCTAATATTGAATTTCCAACCTATTCAATTTGAAGATTTTTCATTAAGAAAACGAATAATTACTAAATATTTAGCTATATTTGACTGTTCATTTGCGACGAGTAAACTGAAATCAAATATTTAAAAGTAAACAATTTGAAACTGAATTGTTTGGCATAGAAAGCTTTGAAAGCTTTGAAAAGATTGAAAATTAATTTAAAACTTGAAATGATTTCGAGTAATTTGAACAAAGTATGTGAAAATTCTTTTTCAGAACTTCTAATTATATTTTGCAATGAATCGAATTTTTCCTACAAGTTTTAGAAAATCCTGCAAATTGAAAAAAAATCCTCAAAAATTCTCCATAATCCTTCTTGAAAATTTTGGAAACCTTTTAAAATATTCTCTTAAAATAATTTTTCAAAATGAAGGATACTTTTCAATTTTCCAGGGAATCTGAAGAAAATGTTTTTATTCTTTTGAAGCCCTTCACAATTTTTCAAAAGCTTCTAAATGTTTTGTTTGAATTCTGCAAAAATCTACATTTTGTTTTAAATAAGGTTGTGTTTATAAGATATTTAGAAGTTCTGAAAAAATTTCAAAAATAATTTTAAGCTTGGAAAAATTAAACACAACTTCTAGATTTCTCAAGATTTTGAAATAAAATTTTGGAGCTTTTCAAGGATGCTTAAACTTTTTAAAATGAAATTAATTTAATTTCTAATTTGAGAAGTGTTTAGTTACAAAAAAATTATTTGTCAATTTTTAATGCTTCTACCTTAAGATTGCTTAAACTATTATAATTTTGAAAATTTCAAAGTTCCATACTTGTAAATAATTGAGCATTTGAATAGAAAATTTTTGAAATGAAAAAATTTTAAACTTCAGTTTTGAAAGTTTGAAGTTCAAGAGTTATACTTTGAATGCTTTAATTTGAAGTTTATTTTTTATAACTTCGAATGGAAAAATTTTGAGCTTTAGAGATCGAATTTTTCAATTTCATTGACAGTGAAAAATGTTTGCGAACCAGGAAAAAGCCAGGAATTTTTTTCTCTGATTAAAACGGCCAATATATGACGGTCGAAGAAAATCCACAGTATTTTGGACATTGTATTTCTCTGAATGTAAAGCTAAAATTATTATGAATTCAGAAAAAAGCTATTTTAAGTAGCTATAAAAAATAGTGAAGAAATATAATAATTACGTCAACAAAATTATTTACCTTCGTCAAAAGTATTTTTCTTCCTATACTTATTTCCAGCGTCTTTAAGAGTAAGAACAACAACTCGGTGTAATAAGGGTCTCGAAGAGAAAGTTTTGAAGCACTTTTTTCAAAATGATCACTGAAAATCCGAAAATCGGAGCAAACGTTTTCGTCAACTTCAGCGAATTGTATCCATTCTTCATGACCGCAAAATACAAATATTCATTTAAATTTACACCTGCTTATGGTTTACGAGTTACATTATTTGTGATTGTTTCAACTTATTATTAAAATTTATTCGTTTTTTTGTGAATTTTCATATCAGGTTGGTGAGGTTACATAAACAATCTTCATACTGTTTCTACAAGAAAAATTGTATTCGCTATTATTATACTTACGTTGTCGGGTGCGCTGGAAGTCGAAAAAATGAACATCGTTTATTTTTTACTGTGCTGTTGTTGCAACCACTAACTCTGCAGTAGTGTGGCATTTTTATTAAAAACTTGTATGATGAAACTTACAAACAAAACACTTTTAACTGCCAGAGAAGATGCATTATAGAAAGTAAACTTTTCGTCGAAATACCCGAGCTTCTTCCCCGAAGCGGCAGAGTGCGCTAGTGTCCAGTGTACGGTCGCCTTCCACTCTCTTTTCTCTTTAATACTCTCTGCTCCCAATAATCATAAAGTACAAAAACATATTATGATTGACTTGAAATTCACATTGGTGAAAAAAGATATTCCTTGCTTCGAATTTAATATCAATAATCAATTTTTAAAGAGTACAATCAAATAATTATTTCACCTTGCCCTCTAAAAGACTATTTTAATTATGTAGGTATATAAGCATGGACGTCACGTTGTCTTTCTGATACGTGGTCAAAGTCAAATTAATTTTTTAAATGAATTGTTTAACTTTTCGATGGACTCCCCAATTTTGAGGGATAGAAAAAGATAAGAGTCCTCGGTCACGAAGGATACAGAAAAATATGGAAATTAGTTATAGATAGATAGACTAAGGGATAGAAAAAGATAAGAGTCTTCGGTCACGATGGATAAAGAAAGTGATTGAAAAAGATGAAAATTCGTAATCGTTAGATAGACTAAGGGATAGGAAAAGATAAGAGAAAAAGATAGAAAGTTATTGAGATTAAGGATAAGAAAATATAGCGTTTTAGGGATGCAAAGTGACCCAATGAGAGAGAGGGAATCGTTCTATCTTTTCCTATCCCCAAATTTCTATCTTTTTCAATTTTTTTACTTCCAGCAGGATAGAGATCGTGTTATGTTCATACCTGGAGAATGACGTAGTTGCAAAATGCTTGGTATCCCTTCTGAGATATCATGAGGTAGGAAGTTCTAGATGTAGCGGTTAATTTATGTGAAGTATAATAACCAATCAGTATCATCTTACGTCCATATCTGGAGAATGATGTAGTTGTCAGAATGCTAGTTGTCTCTTCTGATATATCACGGGGTAGGAAGTTGGGACTTTTTCTAAATACAGAATAGTTTTGCGATTTATTTCGTGTTAGAAGTCCTCCTACAACTCTGATGTTGATTAACGGTGATTGTTATTTCCTTGATAAAGATGTTAGTTCCTCACGACAATCTGGTATCCGCACAGAAAAAACTTTGGGCAAATGGTGTTGCAGGTAATTTCGTATTTTTACCTGTTCTTATTGGTAAAACACAAATATTATCCTCGATGGGCAGAAAGTGTCTTTTGTTCTC
>CAKNXH010036329.1:440-12241 GCA_932178445.1 Andricus quercusramuli | reverse complement strand
AAAAAAAACCTTTCCTAGTGGAAATATTTGGGTCTGACCGCGTTTTATCATCATTTACCGTCATGACCGGTGAGGATTGGTCATGACTGTGAAATACCGAGCAGCGCCCGTAACTAATTTACACGCTCTATCTGCTGGTAGTTGGCCAGCCAACATGTCGAAATATCCATTCACACCTCCGGGAAATTCAGTGAAATACACAGAAAAAACTTAGGGTAAATAGTGTTGCAGGTAATTTCGTATTTTTACCTGTTCGTATTGGTAAAACACAAATATTACCCTCGATGAGCAGAAACTGTCTTTTGTTCTCATGAAAGTTGTCACCAACGTTTTGAAAATTGGAAACCACTAGCTTTGAATCGCTGAAGTGAAGTTAGCTGATGGTTGGTGTAACAGGAAAATCGGATAAGTGCGGCTCCATAAAGGCTGTTTTGCCGAATCGTTAGAACTGTCAAAAGTTCAATATGACATTTACCAGGCCTTCAGAGTAAACATTTAGAATTACTCCTGAACGTAGGTAAACGCAGAATAATACCCTATATGTGCGGGTAAAGTTTACCCACATGGGGTAATTTTTGTTGCAGGTAATCTTTACCCCGAATTCCGGGTAAAGTTTACACTTAGTTTTTTATGTGTATAATAATATCTTCTAGCTCACAGGTATGTAAATATTGTTAATCCTTCGTTGATATGAAGGATTGTGTTTAATTTTTAGAATCTTCTGACTTCGTATTTCTTTTAACCTCAGAAAAATCGGCAAACAAAAAGACCCTCTGGAAGTTCCGCCACAAAAAATACGTAGAGTATAGTACATTTCGTAACTAGTGTGGACTGACGGCCTTTTTGAAACAAGCGTAATGTTTTTGTAACGACTCGAAGATAAGGGCGCGGTAGGCGCCTGAACCGGAGACGAGTTACCAAAACATGGCGCGAGTTTCAAAAAGGAAAGCCGTCAGTCCGCAAGAGTCACGAACGATACTTTTCAGAACAAAATCATAAATGGAGTGATTTCATTGTCTCCATGGAAAAATGAAAAATCACGTTCCGAGTTGGTGAAGGTACGCTTGAGCTCTGCTGCATGTTTGTTCTAAAGGCGGGTTTACACCAAGCGAGCAGCGTTCGCGGACGCTGTTCGCGAGCATTCTAGAACAGGAGGCTCGCTCGGTGTAGATGCTTGCCCGCACCGAACAGTGTTCGTGAACGCTGTTCGCGAACGTTTGTTCGTGCTCGCCCGTGTTCGGCCACTTGTCGGTAAATCGACGAACCATCAAAGGGATTGAGAGTTCGTTGCGCGTCCGGTGTAAACGGTACTTCTATAGGAGCATGCACAGCATTTTTCGGAGTGCATCGAATTTATTGTTCTTATTGTAAAACATGGGGTGAGATAACGAAAAGCGCCTGGAAATAATTGGCTTTTCAATGATTTATGTCTGGAATTCTTTAAAATTTTGAAAACTGGAAACCGCTATAGTTGAATCATTTGTTTCATAAAATTATTTATTTTTTATTTTTTTTTACATCTTCATGTTCATGTTCACATTTCATGAAATAGTACAATTTTCAATTATTTTCATTTCAAATTCTTTAGAATTTTGAAAATTGGAAGTCGCTGTAGTTGATTGATTTAATTAATAAAATTATTCATTTTTTATTATTTTTTGTAGATCTTCATGACTGAAATATTAATACTGAACAAAAGAATAGAAAAATAAATGTCTTAAACAATGAAATTCAAATTTGGTTCTTGCCATTATATTATATTTTTATCTTATTATATCAATATTATATTTAAAAAATTAATATTATATTAATCACATTTCATGAAATAGTACAATTTTCAATTATTTTCGTTTGAAATTCTTTAAAATTTTGAAAATTGGAAGCCTCTGTAGTTGATTCATTTGTTTAATAAAATGATTTATTTTTTTATTTTTTCACATCTTCATGTTTGAAATCCTAATACTAAACAAAAGAATAGATAAATAAATGTCTTCAAAAATGAAATTCATATTTGGTTCTCACCATTATATCATATTATTATATTAATTATATCAATATTAGACTAATAAAATTAATATCATATTAATCATATTTCATGAAGTAGTACAATTTTTAATTATTTTCGTTTGAAATTCTTTAAAATTTTGAAAAAATTGACAGCTTTGATAATGTGGGTGCCATGTTCGTGCACTTTTGTCCTAACACGGCTGAATGCTCGCGAACAACTGCTCGGCTCAGGCAGTGTGAACGGGAAGCTCCCCCCCTGTTCACGAACAATGCTCGCTTGGTGTAAACCCTTCTTAACGAGCGTGAATGAGACAATAAAGTATAATGTGCGAGGCGATAAGAACACGCTATACTCTTTGTTATAAACATCGAATCACTAATACGCCATGAATTATCTTTCCATCTCTGTCTACCATGATCTCACTCTGGCCAACTCTAGTGTTACGAAAACACTCGCAGAATGCACAAACAAAGCTCTTTTTTTAACTCTACGTCACGCCATGCTAACTGAACCCTATTTTTCTAACTCATGCAACGCACCGCCAGACGCCGCTCGAAAAGCGTACTTTTGCGTTTGTCTATGGAGGCATGAAAAGAAGCCATTTTTATGATTGCGTTCTGTAAAGTTAATTTCAATCGTATTTGACAATACTCGATTGCACCTGGGGCAAAAAGCAAAGTTTTTGCCATTTTCCCTCTCTAAAATAAAATTCAACTCCTTCCAAAAGGAATTTCTGGGTCTGTCACCTCCAATCATTTTTTAATAAATTAAGAAGCTGTCAAGCAAGTCAGTCATATAAGCGCAGTTGTCATCTTGAAAACGTATATTACATGTAAAAAAACTATGGTCGTAAATTACTCACGTAATTCACGTGTAAAATACTTCGTGAATTACCTAAGGTATATTAAGTACGCAACCCTGGTCGCTATAAAGTAATATTCTTCAAGAACATTGTGGAAAACACAAGTACCGATCCGCCATTTTCAATAAATATATACCTGCCCATTATCGCAAAATTGCTAATTGACCATTGACATGCACAAATTTCTGCGAATGAACGTAAAATGATTTGTTTTAAAGACCGACGGAAAAGTTTCCGCTGTGGCAACCATACCATAGTAGCAACGTCTGCCTTGTATGACAGAGGCCAGACACTGGCTCAGCATCTGCTCCCTCTAGTCGACCAGACTGGCGGGACGAATGATCAGACCAGACGAAAAACAGAATCTGGTGGATAAAGGAACCATATTCTGGTATTTAGTTTCAACACTAGTAAGTAATGTAGGAATTAAATAATGAAATTGAAAATCTAGCAATAGGAAATTTGAACGATGCACAAGTATGACCAAACATGCAAGCATGCAAGCTTATACCATAACAGGTTATGTTTTTAATATTTCAGTGTATCTCCTGGAATATTGTGACGTCTTCACGGTATATTCTCCCAGAAAGGGCTGAAATATTATGTAATACTATTACAGAAACCTTTTTAGTACCATTTTACGATATTTTAATTTTGTCTGGTGTATATCATGACCAGTCTGGGCGAGGATCTGCTAGACCAGACTCTGGTGACAGAACAGCACGTCAAAGCGGAACCAGCTGGGCGCCAGGCTGGAAACAGATTCTTCTCTTTCTGGCCCCCAGCTTGTGCCAGTCTGCAGTTATCTTGCTACTAGGGTATCTTTGAAAATTCCCAAGCCGAAACTTTACGTGTTTTTTTTTTTGAACGCACCTATTAACTTCAAAGACCATGGCGACTTTCAAACCCTGTATCTGCTGTCAAATTCATTTTGGTGAATAAAGTGTGGTAAGTCAAAAATTCGGCAATCAATTCGCTAATTAATGTTAAGAATCATCCTTTTGGAGTGCCTTGTACGCAGAAATAAGTGACAATTAATTGTTTAAAGTCGGTTCCTTAAACATTAAGTCAGCAAGTGACACTTCGCCCACGTTACCCTCCTCCAGGGTAAAGTCGGGTATACTTTAGCCACTTATCACTTACCCGGCGCAACATTACCTTGTACCCTAGCCGACTTTACACACAAATAATGATTACCTGCAACATTTGTTACCCTTAGTTTTTTCTGTGCGGAGACGGGAGCTCGGTTGGAAAAACGGGACCGGATTTTGACGGCTTTACGGTCACAGAAAGCGGGTTCGGTGACGAAGGCACATTGGTAATAGCGGAACTCTCTATTTCCCGGGATGCGAGAAGCTGTTGCTTCTTACTTTCCCTTCGTCTGCGATTTAGATGCTTGCCGGATTTTCTGAGATGCTTGTAAGGCTTCTGACATGCGACTTTAGGAGGGACAAAAGACGTTTCCGGAGCGAAATCAGGAGAAAAAAGCGCGAACAAATCGGTTTGAAAATATTGTGACTACCACGCGGAATTTCCAATTACGACTGATTTAACGACTACACCACGTTGTTATGAAGAAAAACTAGAAAAATAAAAGTTTCCGCGTGAAACGGAGAAAAAAAATGGCGACTCGTACCCGAACCAAGAAATAGCGTGAGAGACTCGTTCAAAAGTCACAATTTTGGGGTGATAACTTTCGAAACAGAAGATGAGAATTTGGCGCACACTTCACCAGTTACCTTCGATTGCTGATGAAAAACATCCGACACCAGCGATGCTGGAAGATCCGCGATCCTGGAGAACTCCTGAAAAATTGTAGCTGGACGCTTGAAAATCAAACCATGGAACTGATAAAAGGGGGAAAAGAAAAAGGAAATTGACGAAAAAAACTGGAGCCAGAATTCAATGATACAAGGATAAATTTAGTGATGGAATTCGGGTGTACAAACTCATACAGAAATACCAGCCAGCGTGAAAATCGCCCTGAACAGTACGATGAGCTTTCAGCTCGAAAAGCTAATGAAAAAACTACTGCTGATCTTTTGGCAATCCGCAACCACCGAGCGAGTCTTCGCGCGTTCCAGCCGTGAAGAGGACAGCTTGAGCTCTGAGGCTAGTTGCCCGCTCCTCTCAATCGTGGGAATGCGGCAAAAATTTGCCCTTTTCCTGTTCGCTAAAATTTTATGTTCCTGAGACAGTCACAGCTGACGCTAAATATTAAATATCTGAAAATTTAATTTCAAGTGAATTTACTGTAGACCGAATCAAAGGAAATATGCCCCCCCCCCCAGGGATCCCGGTGGGCGATGCGGGGGGTCAATCCAGATATTTAATATTTGTTTCAAGATTCTGGTTGAGTTTATCGCCTTCTTTCGAAATCCGCGGGAAAATTTAGAAAATGTAAAAAATTAATAAAGTGGTGGCGGTTTTTCTGAAAACCTTCAAAGCCGATTTTCTCAAAAAACCCACGCTTTAATTTTTGGCCAATTTTTTTTTTGTAATTTGCACTATCCTAAGGAAAATACTTTGTGAGTTTCATGCGGGCTGAATAACTTTTGTGGTCAGGAGAATTTTTTTTTCATAAAATCGAATTTTCGTATTTTTCTTGCAAACAGCAACGGATATAAAAAAATGTTAAATGAATAGTTTGCACGGTTAAAATGGTTCTACAAAATTTTGCTCTACTCATTCATGATATCTTGCACCATTTCCGAGAAAAAAATCGATTTTCATAAATAAAAAAATTTTCTTGACCACAAAACTGGTTTAGCCCGCATAAAACTTGTAGAATATTTCTTTATATGAATGAAAACTTGTGAACAATATTTTTACGAAATAAATGAACAATTGAAATTCAAAAAGGTCTCTATTCATAGTTGAATGTCTCTATACAGAATCACAATGATAGGTGAAAATCGAGGAATAAATATGAATGCCAAGCGATAAGTGTGTTCTTATTTTAAAACTGCGCACAGAAAAGCAATTTATAATATAATTAATACCAAATTTGTGAAGTTAAAAGAATTGGCTGTTCTGTTGCAACTGCAGTTTCCGAAAGAAATATTGAATTTTTTATTTTTCTCGGAAATGCTACAAGATATCATAAATGAGTGACTGCACTTTTTCAACTGTACCAATCATTTTCTTCACATTTTTCTCTGTATCTGGTGTGAATCTCAAACCATGCTTGAGAATCAAGAACAATGGTCGTTCAAAGTGGAACATATCATAATAAAACTTATGATATTAAACAACTCAGCTTTCTTCCTGCAGAAAAATCAATCAATCAAAATATTATACCTTCAGCTCTGCCGTCCTGATAAAAGAAACTGTACAACTGCAATTGAAACGTGCCGAAATATTCAATAAAACGCGTTTGCATCTGTACCTTTTAATGTATGAGAGTTTTTGAAAAAATGTACTGTTCTTGAGTCAATCGGACATGCTCTATTCATTAAAACAAAAACAAGCATGGTGAATTACAATTCTGCTGTCCTGATGAAGAAACTGTACAATTGCATTTGAAACGAACCGAGATATTCAATAGAAAGCGTTCGCATCTGCACCTTTCAACTTATGAGAGCTTTTGAAGAGAAAGTACTGTTTTTGGGTAAATCGGACATGTTCTTTCCATTGAAAAAAATGGCGAATTCCAATTATTCATTTACAAAACTGTAGGTGGGGAATTGTCAAATCGTAGGCAATTCTTAGCACCTATAGTGAAGAGCACATTATTATTAGGAATTATATATTTTATAACGAAAACTGATCTTGTCACATCTGAAAATTTTAAATCCAAAAAGGGCAGTTAATAAAGTTAATAAAGGCAGAAAATAAGAAATAATAATGACATTCGTACATGAAATACGGAAAGTGGATTTGAGGTTAGGAAATTGATGAAGGAGAGCGCGAACTTTTGAAAAGTTCAAACGTGAATAATGTAACGCATGCCATTTAGGAAAAACGAAATATTTAACTATTGTAGATAATTTTTCTGAATATAAGTGAGGAGACCTAATAAATTGAAAGTCTAATTGTTACTATCATTTTTTATTTCATTAAATACGTTTTAAATTATAAAAAATGAAAACAACGTGACTGCAAAACAATATATAATTAGAGGTTTGAAATATTCACTCAAACCTTCCACATGATTTATTATGCAGTCTTTCAAATGTATTCAAATCCATTTATTACATCGTATCACATACCAACTAAGTAACTAAGCAATAAATTATACTTCCATTTATATCAAAATTGGAAATATGAACTCATGAAAATTCGACAGGCGTAAGGAAAACTACATTAAATTACTTATTTTCTAACATTTTTATATTACAATCTCAGCAACTTTCAGCTGTAATAACAAATCAATCGACCTGTGCTGTTATATAATCTCCAACACATCTTTTCCCTTCTAATTGACTTACTTAGCTCACTTCTTGAGATCTGTATATTTATGAATAGAGGTTAGGAAACAGTCAACAAACCTGCCCACCTGATCCACACGCACACGCATATAAGCAGTCGTACGCTTTTCTATTGTACCGTACGGAAATGATGCGAGAGAAATTATGAAGTTTAGCCTTCTTTAATATTTATAAAAAAAAATAACAGATTTTTTAATCATAAAAAGTCACCTACTTATGAAGGAAAATACCGTTGAGCAAGTAACGAATTAGTTTTTATGATTTTTTTTCACTCCGAAACTGGTTTTTAACGCACGTACGGGAATGTCGTTTTTGTTGACAAAATTCACTTTTCAGTTTTAATATCAGGTTAAAAAAAAGAGTTAATATTTCAAGCTCAATTTAATAGAATCTTGTATTAAACGATACGCTTGATATTTCTGTATTTATTATTTAACTGTAACTACAGTATTTTGCTAGAAAAAAAGAAATACGGTAGTGAGGTCTGAAATGACAAAAATTGAGGGACAGACTTTAAGGTTTTTACAATACTGATTTAGAAAGGAGGAAACCTTGAATTTATGTTTATCTAAAGTTGACAAACTTGATACTTTAAGCATTTTGCAGGTTAATGTCTAAAAAAAAGGAGAAAATCAGTTTATCCTTATGGAAAGTAAGGTCGGGATGCCGTACGGCAATGACGTTTGGGCTGCTCTTATGTCAAATTAAAGTAAATAGGAACAGAAATGAAAAAAAAGAACTGACCACTTTGTAGAGGATGATAATCAGTATTTATTATACGGAAAAAAATCAGTACGAGTTTCTAAGTTAATATTATATTACTGGGACTTCAAGTTTGCTTCCAATTTGACGATTGCCAAGATATGTTAGATATTAATGCACGAAGTAGCCGAGAATTCTTGCTAATAAACACGTTTGCGCAGATTTGCTGCTGAATACAGGAATCAGCCTTCAAGAACCTCCGAGTTTCCTGCTAGAGAAAGATAACGACTACAAGTTTTCCAAGAATTCATGGAAAATAAAATTATTATATCATTATTAATTAATTATTGAATTACAATTAATTGTTCCATAATTCAAAAGAACGATCGATGGCTCAAAGTTACCCTTGAATCCTGGTGAAGAAGCTTAACATGTACTTGTGCTATTCGACTTCAGGAAATCGGACTGCAAAAAGACCGAGGATCCTCATGAGCAGAACGCATCTGCGCAGATGTGTTTTGCTTTATCAGGATCTGAGGGCTCAGCACTCTCCCAAATCCTGTAATTCGTGTGGATATGCTAGTAATTCTGCAGATGTATTGTTTCGTTATCCGGAATTCTTGAAAATCGCTGTATATATGTATGCTAATTGAGACCTAATTATCTCGAGGTTTGATTACAATTTTTAATAATGGTTAGCATAGTTAACTTCGTCTTTTCATTGCGAATACAACCATATAAAAAACTTTTTTTATATAAAAATGCAGTTTCTTCATCAGGATGAGAGAGCTTTTCCTTCAACATTGATTACAATATTGTCAATCTTTCCTAGAATTCCTTTAAATCTTAATACCGCAATTTGCATTTATCGGACACTTCCTTCCCTATGGTTGAAAATTTCGATTGTCGACCCGCTCCACAGGAATCTCAAGTCGAATTTTCGATCATCGATATGATGAAAAATTGTATGCATGACTCGGGCCGAGGCAACGATTTCACTCGTGTTGTATCAGCCCTCGCTTCGCTCGGACAGCTAACTTCACACTCGTGAAATCGTTGCCTTTCGACCCTCGTCACGCAATATACTATTACCTTCTATGTTTAACATTTTGATTTAGGTAAGTCTTAACACTCTCCATGGTCGGACAAACCTCTTCCTTCCCTAACCAGTATAACAACCGTCCCACACGTCAGAGTTGTCAGCCGATATAGTTTAGAGTCCGTTAAAGGTGACTGGTATGATTAATTCAAGTTTATACATTTTTGGCCTTTCGTAGTTGAAGGCAGCTGAGATTTGGTTAGTTAAATGTACCATGGTTCGTTTTGTCGGGATGTTGATTATTATTGTGTGGTTGTAGACATATGTTAGAGCCTTTTGACGGTTAATGATGCAATTACTCATAAATATGATTTTTTTATCCCTTTCCAGTTGAAGACAGCTGCTCGGATGGGGTTCATTAAACCCGTGTGGAAAAAAGTCCTGGTAATCCGGCCCAGGTCTGACCTTATCTGGACCGTTAAGCCTGGATGGTCTGGTCTGGTACGGGACTAGTGCAGATCAGAAAGCCTAGAACAAAAAGAGTTTCAAGTTCAATCAGCCAATTTTTTGACATATTCTAAAAAAGTTACAGAGTGTTTAAAATGATAAAAAATGAAAAATTCACACTATTGAAACAGGACTTTTCTTCTTATGTTATTTGACAGACTGGTCCGACCCGGGTTTGGCGCTTGTCAGCTATCCAAGAACAGAAAAATATTTAAGTTGAATCAGTACGTTTTTCTGACATATTTAAAAAAAATTACAGGCTACCTTAAACGATAGAAAATAAGAAATTCACACTATCAAAACAAAACTTTCATTCTTATCACCTTGATAGTCTGGTCTGGCCCAGGTTTGGCGCTGATCAGCGAGCCGAAAACAGAAAAAGTTATAAGTTCGATCAGTGATTCTTTTTAAATTTCAAAAAAGTTACAGGTTGTTTAAAATTATAGAAAATAAGAAATTCACTTTATCGAAACAAGACTTTTTTTCTTATCCAATAACTAGCGGCGGGCCAGCCCATACCTAGCGGCTGACCAGACGGTCTGGCCTGGGGCTAGCCAGAAAAAACGTTATACTTATGGCCAGGCCCAGGCCAGACCGTCTGGACAGCGTCAAGACTGGAAAGCAGGCAATCTGGTCTGGGACAGGCCAGCGCCAGAACTATTTTCCGCACGGGAACATGCAGAGCGTGTTTTTTTTTTATTTCCGATTACACGGGCACACAAAAAGGTGCGCAGAGCCAAAAAAGCGACCTATATAGCATTGTAGTATTGGTCTAGCATAGTGAAAATGCACTTTGATTGGAATTTTCTGCTTACCCGTTTTTTTTTATTCGAGTTTAAATTTTTAGTTCAGGGCAACTTATCCCAAGTAGGCTACCGTTAGTCAAAATACCTTTTTTTGCTGTAAAATAAATAGCAAAAAAACGTTGTTGCAAAAAATATCAACAATGAACATTTCATATTACAAAATGATCAACAGTTTTCTCGTGAATGTCTAAACGGATTTTCAGGATTCTTACGTTCAAATTTTGGTTTAAGAATGTATATTTCAGAAATCCTTCTTTTGAATATAGAAACATTTAATTTGTTCCAAAAAATGTCAATTATTCATAAAGAAATTGAACTTTTTCTTCTTGAAAAATTTTTCTGTTCGCGCATATTGATTACTTTCCAAATAATTTGGCGAATACAGTGAAGAGCAGGGTGAAAGTTTTCATCAAGACATCTGAGAAATGGAACGTAAACATGATGACAAAATGTAAACATGTGACAAGATATAAAAAGAATAAAAAGAAATTCACTATACAGGTAAATTGAGAACAAAAGAATACGATATTCAAAGAAATCTGACTAAAAATATGTCTACGCAGAGAATGTAGAATAACTTTCAAAAACACCATTTCTTTTGAGAGAACAAAAATACAATTTGTTTATAAACGATTGGTAATTGTTCAAAAAAATTCAATGTTTCATATTCAGAAGGCAGATATCTGGAATGTACGTTTTCACATATAGATTTCAACGTGAAGATCGTCAAAATCTGTTTAGCCGTTCACGAGGAAAATGTTGATCCTGTTATAACATTTAATTTCCATTGTTATTAACTTTTGGAAAGAATTTTTTTGGAGACCAAACTTGGATGCACTTGAGATACACTCAGAGAAAGAGTTGTCTTGAAACAAAAGCATGGTCTTCTTACCTGTTTTGTATTAAACGAGGTCAATATATTCTGTACCCAAACAGAATTATTTGGCTGCAAGAGTAGATGAAGTAAATACACTGGAACTCCCATTCGTGCGACAGCTCGGTATGTGATGTCCCAGATAAAGGGTTCGCAAATTTGTAAACATTTCAGCGCCGTGACTATCGGTATTTCCAACGTGGGGCAGCGCGGGCTCCACAATGATGCGCATGCGTCGCGTACGGTGCGATTATATGATTTGCTACTTTTGCAAGTTTGCATCTGATTGGTTGCTTTTCGCGCGCTATTTAAAATGATGAAAAAATACTTAATTTTTTTTATTATGAAGAATGGTTTTTTAATTTGTGAATTTATCCAGTGCACTAAAATAATTAATTCTACAGAAAATTAAAAATAATTAAATAATTTTACTCTACAAAAAATATACTTTCCTGGAGTGATATATTTATAAATTAAAAATTAAAAATATAAGAAATAAATTAAGTCCGTCTTTTATTCGTGGAATGGTGGTTTAATTATATTTTAGTGAACAAATGTGAAAGTGAACAATCC
>CAKNXH010036324.1:0-11432 GCA_932178445.1 Andricus quercusramuli | reverse complement strand
ATTCATAGAATCCATTCCAATTCCTTCCAATTTCATTCAATTCCATTAACTACCATTTAATTCTATCGAACTTAGTGAAATTACATTAATAAAAATTAAATTACATTGGTTTTCACTGTAATCTAGTTGAATTCCATTGTATAATGTTGTATTTCATTACATTCCTTTGAATTGTATTCGTTTCCATATAACTACTATCAATTCCTTCCAATTTCCTGAATTTTACTGACTGTCGGTTAATTCAGTTTGACTTAGTCGAGTTGGAATACAATCCATTGAAGTCTATTGAATACTCTTGTAATTAATAGAATTCTCTTGAAATATATTCGAGTCCATAGAATTCACTCCAATTTGATCAAATGTCACTGATTTTTAATTAGTTCTGCTTGCTCAGTAAATTTGTTTAATATAAATCCAATTCCATTGAATATCGTTGTAATTAATTGAATTCCATTGAATACTGTCATATTTCATTGAATTCCCTTGAATTCTGATGAATTCCATAGGATTCTCTTCAATTCCTTCTAATTGTATTAAATTCCATCGACTTTTAATTAATTGCATTGAACTTAGTGGCATTTTATTAAAATCCATCAAATTCCATTGAATACAGTTGTATTTCATTCAGTTCCTTTGAATTATATTGGTTTCCATACAATTCCTACCAATTTCTTCGAACTTTATTAAATTCTATCGACTTCCAATTAATTCTGCTTATTAAGTCGAATTTGAATAAAGCCCATCAAATTCCATTGAATACTGTTGTATTTCATTGAATTCCTTCAAATTATATTTAATTCCATAGAATTCCCTTCAATTTCTTATAATTTAATGAAATTCTATCGACTTCCAATCATTTTTTTTCAACTTAGTCGAATTTGATTAAAGCTAATTAAATTCCACTGAATAATGTTGTATTTGATGGAATTTTTAAAAATTCTTTTGGATTTCACAAAATTTCTAACAATACCTTCCAATTTTATTGAATTTCATTGCCTTCAAATTAATTCTATCGAACTCAATGAAATTTGATTAATATAAATTAAATTCCAATGAATTCTGTTGTTTTTAATTGGATTTCATTGTATAATTTTGTATTTCATTGGAGTCCATTAAATTCCTTGGATTACTTAGAATTCTCTTCAATCCCACCTAATTGCATTATATTCCATCGACTTACAATTAATTGTGTTGAACTTAGTGGAAATTGAATAAAATAAATCAAGTTTCATTGAATACCGTTGTATTTAATTGATATGCATTGAATACTGTTGTATTTCATAGAATTTTCTTCAGTTTCTTGTAATTTCATTAAATTCAATCGACTTCCAACTAACTCTTTTGAACCTAATCGAATTCGATTAAAATCCAATAAATTCCATTAAATACTGCTGTATTCATTCGAATCCCATTGAATTGTGTTGTATTTCCTTGAGTTTTCTTGAATTCTATGGAATTTTGTAGAATTTCCATCAATTCCTTTTTATTTCATTATATTCCAAAAAAATCTATTCACCTTAGTCGAATCAGATTAAAATCCATTAAATGCCGCTGAATGCTTTTGTATTCAATGGAGTTGCTTTTAATTCTATTGGATTCCATAGAATTTCTGTCAATCTCTTTCAATTTCCTTAAATTTCAACGACTTCCATTCAATTATTTTTATTCAGTCAAATTTAATTAAAGTCCATTAACATCTATCAAATGCCCAAGAATTCTATTGAAATCCATTGAATTCTTTCCAATTTCATTAAATTCCATGGACTTTCAATTAATTTTGTTGAACTTGATGGATTTTGATTCATATAAATTAAATTCCGTTTGAATTTCCTTGTATTCCACCAAAGCAGGCGGAATTAAAGTAGGAGGGGTTTTATCCGGGCGGGGTTAAAGTAGGAAGGTTTTTATCTGGGCGGGGTTAAAGTAGGAGGGGGTTTATCTGGGCGGGGTTAAAGCAGGAGGGGCTGAAGCAGAACGAGTTGAAGTAGGAGGGGCTAAATTAGGAAGGGATATAGTAGCAGGGGGTTGATTTAGTATATAAGGATTTGCGTAGGTGGTGATGGCGTAGGAGTGAAAAAAGTAGGTGGGATTTTCTGTGGGTGTGGATGTAGAAGGAGGAAGGAGAAAGAAGGATGAGTTTGGTGTAAGCGTAGATAGTGAAGAAAAACTAAAGTGGATTTAACTTTCTGTAGGAGGAGCTTAAGTAGAGTGAGTTGATATAGGTGGAGCTAGAGAGGAAGTTAATATCAGCGGGGCTTAAGTAGGCGATGCTTCTAGTAGGCGAAGATAAAATAGGCGGAGGTAGGTATCATCGGGGTAGGTCTCTTCGGGGACAGAGAAAGAGGAGCTGAAGTAGGCGGGTACAATGTAGAAGGCAGTTGACGTGGGCGTGGTTAGAATAGGAGAGGCTGAAGTAGGATGGGTTGCAGTAGGATGGAGTTGATATAGTAGACGGTGCTTTCTCTAGGTGGATATGAAATACGAGGGAACACAGTAGGCTTGGCTTGCCGTGGGCGTGACTTGGTGTGGGCGTGATATAGTAGGAGGGACTTGCTGTAGGCGGGGCCTAATATGTACACGATTAAACCTATTTTTGGGCCGAAATAGACGGAGTTTAACCATTTAAAGTGAGCAGTTTTCTTGTTTGTCCAGGTAAATGTATTGTTTACCATCCTAAAAAGAAATTTAATATTGTTCGTAAAAAAATGGGTGATTAAGTAGCAGGGACTGGATATATTAGACAAGCATTTCCGGAGGCGTTGATAGAGTGGAAGGGAATATTGTAGGAGGGGTTTTTTGTGGGTGGAGATAAAGAAGGAGGCAGAAGGTTGTGTTTGGTGTAAACAGAGATAGTGAAGAAAGGCTAAAGTAGATTTTGCTTTCCGTAGGAGGGGTTTAAGTAGGGGAGACTTGATATGGGCGGAGCTAGAGAGGGGGCTTATATCAGCGAGGCTTATGTAGGCTAGGCTTCTAGTAGGCGGAGATAAAATAGGTGGAGTTTGATATCATCGGGGTAGAGAAAGAGGATCTGAAGTAGGCGGGCTTCAAGCAGGCGGGTTTCAAGCAGGCGGGTTTCAAGTAGGCGGGTTTAGAGTAGGCGGGTTCAAAGTAGGAGGCGGTTAGTGTGGGCATGGCTAGTATAGTAGAGGCCGAAGTAGGATGGGTTACAGTAGGAGTGGGTTGATATAGTAGACGATGCTTTCTCTAGGCGGAGAGAGCGAACGGGGAAATAGAGTAGGTGTGACTAGCTATGGGCGTGGCTTGCTATACGGGCGTGGCTTGCTACATGGGCGTGGCTTGCCATGGGCATGACTCGATTTGGGCGGGAATATGGTAGGAGGGGCTTGCTGTAGGAGGGGGGCCTAATTTGTGCAGGATTAAACCAACTTTTGGTCTGAAATAGACGGAGTTTAACCATCTAAACGTTGACATTTCTTTTTCTATTCCAAATGAATGCATTATTTATCAACCTAAAAAGGAATGCAATATTTTTCGGAAAACATGGGAACTTTATGTGGTCCCTCTCTCGTCTTATTTATTGGAAAGCGTCTCGGAAGGAATATTTCGTGCCTGCTGGCTTTTAGACCCTCGAGCTGTCGTTTCACATTCGTGGACTATCGATTGGGCACACCGAGTAGTGAATGATGACTTGGGTCGTATCCTTCTCATGTCACGATCGCATGAGACTTTTGGGGTGAATTGAAATCCATTAACCCTCGTAAGACGTCTGCCTCTAAACTATTTTGACACGAAGGCACATAAGGGGGTTAAATCGAACAAATTCACATTTGAATATGTTTGTTTTATTTATTTGTGGATTTTTAAAGGTGAATGTATCGAGGGGACTTTTTAGAAAGAAGAAAAATAACCAGAGGGGCTAAACGTCAATTTATTCAATTTATTTATGATTCGATGTCATGAGACAGCAAAAAAAAGAAGCTGGTCGATTTTATATATGAAAAGAACTGTTGGGGTTCGGCATAAATAAAAAGTGACTTCTGGAATAATTCAGATGGATCCTAGATGATGCTAAAAGTTTCTTTTTTCACAGCCCAAAATCCTAGGGCTTAAAACAGGAAAAATTTTGTGATTTTTTGCGAAAATAGGGGAATAAATTCTTTTAACAAAATAATTCAATTTTCAACAAAAATGATGAATCTTCAAAACAAAAAAATTAATTTGTAACGAAGATGTTGAACTGTTAACCAAGAAAAGATTAGCGCTTGATGAAAAATATACTAGTTGATACTATACTAAATAGTTCAATTTTTAATTAAAAACAATTAGTTTTTTTCTACCAAAAAATATATTTTGAACCAAAAAGTTGAATTTTCTGCCAAAATAATAGAATTTTTAACCCAAAAAGACGATTTTTTTCCAAAACAGTTACATTTTTAAGCCAAAAAGAGGAACTTTCTACCGAATAGTTGAATTTTTGAACAGAAAATTTAAATTTTCAATGAGAAATTTAATTTGGAAGTAACTAGTTCAATTTTAAACTAAAAACAATAATTTCTCAACCATAATGTTTATTTTCAACTAAATAGTTGATTTTCTTACCAAAAAATATAATTTTTAAAAGCGAAAAAGACTAATTTCCCACAAAACGGTTGAATTTTCAACAAAAAACTTTAATTTTCAACCAAAAAAGATTAATCTTTAACAATACAGTTGTATTTTTTAATCAAAAATAAAGTCTCAACCAAGAAGAATTATTTTCTACCAAAAAAGACGATATTTCACCAAAATACAGGAATTTTCAACAAAATAGTTGAATTTTCAACAAGAAAAGAGGAATTTTTAATTCAAAATATCAATTTTCAACCAAAAATAGATAGTTATATTTTTAGTTACAGAAATTAATTCACAAAAAAAATAATTCTAATGAAAAACAAAATATTTCAAGAAAATATGTACATTAATTTTTTAACCAAATAGTTGAACAGAAATTTTCTACCAAAAAAGATGACTTTTTTTATTCTATCCAATAACATTTGATTCTTTTCGATCCTATTCGCCTTTATCAGACCATATGAAATTCTTTCTGCTCCCATCTGATTCTATCCGAACCTATTCGATTATATTAGAACCTATCAGAGTCTATCCGAATCTATTCAATCCTATTTGATTCCTTCCGATCTTATCCTATCCGTTCAAATCTGATTCTATCCAGTCCTATTTGATTCTATCCAATCCTATATGATCATATCCGATTCTATTTGATCATATTTGATTCTGTTCAATTATATTAAATCCTAATTGGTTCTATCCGACCCTATCCAATTCTATCCGGAGAGGATAAGATATAATTGGATAGAATCAGATAGGATTGAATAGAATCAGATGTAACCAGATAGGATCGGATATAATTTAATAGAATCCGACTTATACAGATAGGATCGAATAGAATCGAATAGTATCAAATAGAAGCGAATATAATAGGATATTATCAGGTATTATCAAATATGATCGGATAGACTCAAATAGGATCAAATACACTCAAAGAGGATCAGATAGGATCGGATCAAATAGGATCAGATATAATCGGATTGGATTGAATAGAATCCGACGTATTCAGATAGGATCGGCAAGAATCGAACATCATAAAATAGGATCGGATATAGTCAGATATTATTGAAAAGGATCGGATAGGATCAAATAGGATCAAATAGGATCAGATATAATTGGATAGGATTGAATAAAATCCGGTGTAATCAGATAGGATCGGATAGAATTGAATAGTATCCGACGTATACAGATAGGATCGTATAGAATCGGATAGTATCAAATAGGGAGATTCTATTGGCTCCAATATGGGTCTATTCGATCCTTTCTTATTCGATCCAATATGAGTCTATTCAATCCTATCCGATTCTATCCAACTCTATTCAATCCTATCCGATTCTATCCAACTCTATTCAATCCTATCCGATTCTATTCAACTCTAATCGATCCTATCCGATTTTAGCCGATTAATTCTGATTCTATGTGATTCTATCCGATCCTATCTAATTCTTTCCGATCGCATTGGCGGGAGAAAGTACGACGAACTTGAAAAGAAGAATCCTGTAAAAAAAGAGAAAAGATGGAAATAGGGGAAAGAGCGTGAAGCCTGAAATATGAAAGGGACTCTTTATTGTTCTGGTGCGTCAAAACGGATATCGTATTGAATACTGAAGGGAGGAGAGTCATTCTTTCATCCCTTAGCGAGTTGTCCGTTGAATAATAAATTTTAAGACAAAAGAAAATGAACTCCATGAAATTGTTTTCCTCGTCTGGAACAATCTTGTTGGTATACAAAGAGCCTTTTTATATTCACTCATTTAGAAATGCAAATAAGTCCAGTTCTATTGAAAATCCATTTTCAGGGATTAGCATTTCATTTAAAAAAATATAGCCATTGTTTTTTTTGACTCATTCCTCCCTCTTGTGACAATTTGTGACATTTCAGTGAAGCCCTCCCCCATCACCTCAAAATGTAATGTGAATTTTAATTGAAGTCTCTAGGCTTTTTTTCATTTGAGAAGATTTACGAAATTTAAATATCAATTTATACTTCAGATTAACTAAACGGATTAGGGGCCGTCCATAAACTCTTTTCGTCTTTTTTAAACGAGATTGATTCTCAACCAAAAAAGACGATTCTATAAGATCCTAAATTGTTCTATCCGATTCTATTCAATCCTATTTGTTTATTTTCTGTCCAGTCTGATTCTGTCTGATCCTATCCGATCCTACCCGATCCTAACCGATAATATCTGATTATATTTGATTCTATTTGATACTATTCGATTCTATCCGATTCTATCCGATTCTATTTGTATACGTCGCATTATATTCAATCATATCCGATTCTGTCTGGTTATATCGGATTCTATTCAATCCTATCCGATTCTATCCGATTATATCTGATCCTATGTGATCCATTCCGATCCAATCCGATCCTATTTGATCCTATCCGATCATATCCGATAATATCTGATTATATCTGATTCTATTTGGTACTATTCGATTCCATCTGATCCTATCTGTATACATCGGATTCTATTCAATTCTATCTGAACCTATCTGGTTACATCGGATTCTTGAAGAATTCTTATTTTTTCCCCTTTTTCCAGAAACTTCCGTTTTTTTCGCTCAAATTCGAACTTAGTTAATAAATTCCAATAAGAAAATCCGACTTTTCTGGGCTAAAAGTTCATTTTTGTCATTGAAAGTGTACCATTATATTTTTGATTGGGAATTAATCTCCTTTGGTCAAAAATTCAACTACTTGATTGAAAGTTAAACTACTTTGTTAAGCAATAAATCTTCGCTAAAAAATGAATTTTTAACAAAAAAGTTTATTTTTAACCAAATATTTTAATTTTCATCTAAATAGGATGAGTTTTTAACCAGTGAGATCAATTCTCAACCAAAGAGACGATTCTATTAGATTCTATATCATTCTATCCGATTCTATTTAATCCTTTTGTTTTATTTCTATCCAATCTGATTCTGTCTGATCCTATCCCATCCTATCTGATCCTAACCGATAATATATGATTATATCCGACCCTATTTAATGCTATTCGATTCTGTTCGATCCTGTTTGGATACGTCGGATTCTATTCAATCATATCCTATCCTATCTGGTTACATTGGATTCTATTCAATCCTATTCGATTCTATCCGATTCTACTTGATCCTACATGATCCATTCCGATCCAATCCGATCCTATTAGATCCTATCCGATCATATTCAATAATATCTTATTATATCCGATTCTATTTGATACTATCCGATTCTATCCGATCCTATCTGTATACGTCGGATACTATTCAATTCTATCCTATCCTATCTGGATACATTAGATTATATTCAATCTTTTATAATTATATCTAATTATATCTGATCCTATTTGATCCTGTCCGATCCTGTCCGATAATATCTGATTATATCCGATCCTATTTAATGATATTCGATTCTATTCGATCCCATCTGGATACGCCGGATTGTATTCATTCCTATCCGATTATATCTGATCCCATATGATCTAGTCCGATCCAATCTGATCCAATCCGATCCAATTTGATCCTAACTGATTATATTCGATAATATCTGATTATATCCGATTCTATTTGATACTATCCGCTTCTATTCGCTCCTATCTATATACATCGGATTCTATTCAATTCCATCCGACTCTATCTGGTTATATCGGATTCTTAAAGAATTATTTTTTCCCCCTGTTTTCAAGAAACTTCCTTTTTTTCGTTCTTTGTCTCTCAAATTCGAACTTAATTAATAAATTCCAATAAGAAAATTCGAATTTTCTGGGCTAAAAATTCATTTTTTTTATTGAAAGTGTACCATTATATTTTTGATTGGGAATTCATCTACTTCGGTCAAAAATTCAACTACTTGATTGAAAGTTATATATGATTATATCCAACCCTATTTGATGCTATTCGATTCTGTCCGACCCTACTTGGATACGTCGGATTCTATTCAATCCTATTTGATTCTATCCGATCCTACCTGATCCTACATGATCCATTCCGATCCAATCCGATTATATCTGATAATATCGGATTATATCCGATTCTTTTTGATACTATTAGATTCTATCCGATTCTATCTGTATACGTCGGATACTATTCAATTCTATTCGATACTATCTGTTTACATCGAATTATATTCAATCCTATCCAAATATATCTGATCCTATTTGATCCTATCCGATCCTGCCCGATAATATCTGATTATATCCGATCCTATTTTATGATATTCGATTCTAGCCGATCCTATCTGAATACGCCGGATTCTATTCAATCCTATCCTATTATATCTGATCCTATTTGATCCTATCCGATCCTGTCCGATTATATCTGATAATATCTGATCATATCCGATTCTTTTTGATACTTTTCGATTCTATCCGATCCTATCTGGTTACACCAAATTTTATTCAATCATACCTAATTATAGGCGATTATATCTGATCCTATCCGATGCTTTTCGATAATATCCGATTATATCCGATCCTATTTTATGATATTCGATTCTATCCGATCCTATCTGTATACGTCGGATTCTATTAAATTATATCCGATCATACCTGGTTACGTCGGATTCTATTCGATCCTATCCAATTATATCAGATCCTATCCGATCCTAACCGATAATATATGATTATATCCGACCCTATTTGATACTATCCGATTCTGTTCGATCCTATTTGAATACGTCGGATTCTATTCAATCCTATTCGATTCTATCCGATTCTACCTGATCCTATGTGATCCATTCCTATCCAATCCGATCGTATTCGATCCTATCCGATTATATCTGATAATATCGGATTATATCAGATTCTTTTTGATACTATTAGATTCTATCCGATCCTATCTGTATACGTCGGATACTATTCAATTCTATCCGATACTATCTGGTTACATCGGATTATATTCAATCCTATCCAAATATATGTGATCCTATCTGATCCTATCAGATCCTGTCCGATAATATCTGATTATATCCGATCCTATTTTATGATGTTCGACTCTAGCCGATCCTATCTGAATACGTCAGATTCTATTCAGTCCTATCCGATTATATCTGATCCTATCCGATCCTATTTGATCCTATCCGATCCTATTTGATCCTATCCGATCATATTCGATAATATCTGATAATATCTTATTAGATTCGCATTTATTTCATACTATTCGATTCTATTTGATCCTATATGTATACGTCGGATTCTATTAAACTATATCTCTTCCTATCTGGTTACATCGGATCCTATTCAATTCTATCCAATTATATCCGATCCTATCCGATCCTATTCGATCCTATCTGATCCTATCTGATCCTATACGATCCTATATGAATCTATCCGATCGCATCAGATCACATTTTTCTCGTAAGAAAAATAAGCTTTTTCTCGTGAGAAAAATGAACTATTTCTCGTTGGAAGTTGATTTTCTTGGTTGAAAAGTCTTTTATTATATTTTCGGTACGGAACACATCTCGTTTGGTTAAAAATTCTACTATTTACTACTTTGTTAAAAATTAATTTTTTTTGGTTACTGAGTCATCTCTTTGGAAGAAAGTTTAACTTTTTTAATTAAAACATCGTTTTTTTTGTTTAAAATTAATTTTTCAAACTGAAAACTTAACTTTTTAATTTTTGTCTGAACAATGATCTTTTTAGTTAAAAATTCTTTCATTTGTTCGAAAATTGATCCTTTTTAGTTGAAGATTATTTGGTTGAAAATTGAACCTTTTGTTGGAAATTCATATTTTTCGTTGAAAATTAAACAATTTTTGTGAAAAATTTAACTAAAATATGTATCCTTTATATTATAAAAATTTAACTGTATGGTAGAAAATTCATTTATTTTGTTATAAATTCATCTTTTTCGATTCAACTCAATTCAATTTGTTAAAAATTCTTTTTTTTAATTAATTTTTTAATCTTTTTTAATTGAAAATTCATCTTCTTAATATGAAAATTTATCTATTTGGTTCAGGATTCAACTATTTTGTAAAAAGTTTGTCACTTTTGCTTAAAAGTTGAAGTTTTTATATAAAAATTAATTTTGTTGTTGTTGAGAATTTGTCTTTCTCGTTAGAAGATTCACCGTCTCTGGTAGCAAATGTCTTTTGTTTGAAAATTTATTTATTTTGTTGACAATGTAGGTAACTATTTTGCTGAAATCTTTTTTTTTTATTTTTAATAATTTTTTATCTGAAAATTTAACTATTCCATTGTTGGTTGAAAATTTATCCTTCATGAGATAAAAATTGAACTATATGGTAAAAAATTAATGTATTTTTTGGAATATTCGTCTTTTTGAATGGGAAGTTAATCTTGTTTGTTGAAAATTCATTTTTTCTATTTGACTATTTTGTTATAAATTCGTCTTTTTTTTTATTCAATTCATTTAGTTGAAATTTTTTTTTTAATTAATTAAAAAAAAATGAGAATTAAACAATCCCATTTCTGGTTAAAGACTTATCTTTTTTAATTGAAAATTCAAATATTTGATTGAAAATTCATCTTCTTAATATGAGAAATTATCTACTTGGTTTAGGATTCAACCATTTTGTTAAAAATTTGTCCCTTCTGTTTAAAAGATAAAGTTTTTTGTTAAAAATTAATTTTGTTGTTGTTGAAAATTCATCTTTTTCGGTAGAAAATTCAACTATTTTGTTCGAAAAATTCAACTAATCGGTAGAAAGTTGAATTCCTTTCTTAGAATTTTTTTTTTCTTGAAGATATATCTCCTTTATTGGAAATTTAAATATTTTCTTAAAAATTCGTTTCATTTTTGGTTAAAAAATTTTCAATTGAAAATTAAACTATTTCATTTTTGGTTCAAAACTGATCTTTTTTAGTTAAAAATTGAATTATGTGGTTAAAAAATAACTTTAAAAAAATTTT